>JASAND010014575.1:0-38644 GCA_030248195.1 Trissonchulus latispiculum
TGAACTCGAAAGGTTTTTCCGAAAGATTGCTGTTCGTTTTCATAAACTTTTTTCCATCATATCGATCATGACATTAGATGTAATTACAAGTTAAATAGTTACAATCGACTTTCAGATTTTACGGAATACAAAAAAGCTCGTTGATTTTCACAGTCTAGTCCTCAATGATGTTCGACAGCTCGTCGTTAGTCAATTTCTTCCTACTGGTTGCGCCTCTGTTGTTGAATTCAATAAACACTGGCATTTGCTGTGTTGGAGGCTTTGCCACTGTAACCACAACGGAAATTGCTGGTGATTGATGGACCACCAATATCTAAAATAATGGAAATCCATCACATAGTCTGTTAGCACGAGGGTGCTAAATTCATTAGGTTTCGGTAAGTTCCTGCTGAATGATTTCGGTTGTTGTTCCACTTGAAAATCAGGCCCAGTTTTTCTTGGGCGACCAGCTCGACGTCAGTCGGCCGGTTTTGCTAGCTATCCAAAATACAAGCTAGCACATAAGATAGTTGATAATTTTCAATTGATGGCTGTTAGTATAAGGTGGGGTCCATTGTTAAAGCTTAAACTGGTAACAAATTTTAATACTTCAAACATTCATTAAAATTTTCCTGTGGAACATAGCATAACGGATATTTTCTGTTATTGAACGTCTTTTATTCTATTTAAACGTACATAACTTTGTTCTGCATCGTTTTCATATTTTAAGACATTAAGGAAAATTACTGATGATAAGCATTAGAAGAAAGGAAAATTGGAAATTAACCGCATAAACGTTACATGTAACAGGTGCCAAATAATATAGCTAAGCCTTTCTACTGCGAAGAAACCTGCTTAAAACTCATGTCAGTTCACAACACTAAGCTAATTCTGCAAAATAAGACATAGTCTCTCATTGCTATGGCAACAGTTTAAAGTGGCGAATGAAACATTTTTGTAACAGACGGTAAAAGCTTTTATACAGAGCAGCAAGTTATGTAGAAACTACAAAAACAAGGCCGATTATTCGCAGTAGGTGAATGCCAGCTAAGGCAGGTTTGCACGGAATACGTTAGCGTTGCTACTTAAACTACTACTTAACTTCTACTTAAACTTTTCATAGAATATGTGCATATATTGAAGCTTTTGGCAGTGTGTACTCCGTCAGAAAATACAAAAAATATGTTTGAAAATTGTCTTGTAGAAAATAAAAACAACATTGAATGGTCCATTTCAAACCCGCGGCTTAGTCCATTTGACCAGCGGTCTACCTGACCCGCTGGCACCCATTACCTACTCCAGATCCGGACCAGTTTATGATGTGGAAGAACAACAAAGTATACCGCAAAGTTTTTATTAGAAAGCAGCTCGTGTACTATGAAACTGAAACTGAAAATACGTTTGCTGAAACAAAACTATTCAGTGTTAATGATTCACTAATTAATTCAAGTGGAGCTATCGGAGTCTTAATATTTATACGAATCGAAAGAACGGTTTACACTCATCAAACTATAATATTACTTGGATTATAATACTTAACAACAGACTGGAGATTTATTTGTTCTTATTTGGCTTTCACTATTTCAAATCTTGTTATTCCCAAATAAATATGAACATTAGTTTAATAAAGGTATTCCGAATGGTCCATCATGCACAGTCAAATTTCTAGCAATAAGGAATAAAATTCATGGAATATTTTTTCAGATCTAAAGCCGAAACTAATTTTAGTTTCGAAATGGCACACGTGGAATTGCATAAGCTAATAAATACTCGCAGTATCATTTGGTTTGGCGTTTAAGATTGCCGGAGTTAGCAAGAATTCCTAATATAATATTGAGAAGTTCTTGAGAAAACCACAGATGTTGGTTAACCTTTATAAGCTGTACAATGTTCGAAAAATCTGAAACAGATTTTAGACATTAGAAGAAAACATTTCTTCATTCAGTATTTATTTCTTTTGGTACATTTTGCAGGTTCGCACAAAATGTTAACTCTTGCTCAAATATATTGCATAATGTATAATCCGCATACCCAAACTTCAGCTAATGAGATTTGGTAGCCACGACTTAGTTGTAATATATTTAGGCAGATTTTATTTCATCATCACTCGAAAAATAAGGCTGGACAATTTCTTTGAAGGTTATATTCGTAGAAACGTTTCTGCAACAACTGGAGACGCTCTGCTCTTTCGGAGCCCGTGCCATCGTTAAAGCAATTCGGACTCCTCAAGAAAACAGAAACTCGTCCTATAGCAATCATTGGCTTACATTCAAATTAAGTTGGCCATACATATTCAAGCTAAAACTTTTTCTAACGTGTGAACCTCGGTCTAGGGATTAGCCTCGCTTCCATTTTGGGTGCGCATATTTTTAACGATGGTTGGGTTGTTGCTCAGAGATGTTTGAGGGAACGCAATCTCTCGGAGGGCAATATAGTATTTTTGAATTTCTGCTGTTTGTTTGGAGATTGGAAGTTGTCACCTTTTGATTTTTGTTTGCAGTTCGGCACCTGTATTCACAGAAACCTTGCTCTCAATGCCAGAAAGAGTAAGAACGTAGAGGAGTAAGTAAAATGATTGGAAAAAATAGCTTCTTATGAAGTGGAACTCCGCACTTTTCTTGAAAATTGTTTGAAATTTTCTAATTATTGTAAAGATTATTGACTATTAATTGCTCAATTTTTATTGTTTTTTCAGGTCAGTTCACTTTAGTCACTGTTAGCATTAGGCTTTTGACAAAGCAGGTAAATTCGTGTTTTCGAACGAACATTCCCTTCAAAATATCCGTCAAGGTTACAAGACTTACATATTCATACAATCAGACCCACTTCACAGAACAGCATTTCAACGGTAATATATATCCCGTTCCCAAGTATCGGTCTGGGCAAAACATGGCATTCTGAAGGGGTACTTTTCTTGGGTCAAGCATACAAAGAAATTGGCTATTTGGAGCTCAAGGGTATCGCAAATGAAGACACAGAAAACTAGCAAATGCTCTTGCCCCAAAGCAGTGATAGCTTGCCCAACGTATTGCAATCCTTCTGGTACCAAACTGTGAAAAATAATATTGTTTAAATCAACAAAATATCACAAAATTTCTCCTTGACGTACATTAAGTCTT
Organism: Trissonchulus latispiculum; assembly: GCA_030248195.1. NCBI lineage: Eukaryota > Metazoa > Nematoda > Enoplea > Enoplida > Ironidae > Trissonchulus > Trissonchulus latispiculum. The sequence continues at coordinate 3,099 of JASAND010014575.1, forward strand.
TTAATTACTAATAACATATCATAATGCAACATTTTATGTTAGGGCAAAGCGAACTTTGCATAATTCAGTGTTTACGGAAGCCGGTTGCCCAAAGTTTGGGCAAAACATTTTGTACTGAGGTGTACTACAGACCTAACAGAAGTAAATTTCCTTCAGCTACATTTAAAAACTGAAGCAAATACTGCATTGTGCGGAGGTATCTTTCTTGTATTGGAACCTAAGCTTTCAGTACAAATTCTGTTCTAACGCTCGTGTTTTGTTATTGTACCAATTGTGCTTGTTTATATTTAAAGTTTCATTGCAGCAAAAGCAATTTTTATAGTTGTGTTGTGAGCACTGATTTTCAGATTCGTCAATGGTAAGCAGCTGTAGCCTAATATTTATTTTCACCATAACGAGTGTTCCGGAATCTACTAACTCACAAGACTGTTCACTCCCTGTTATATCATCGAATAGCTCCTACTGGTAAATATTACATTGTTATACTAAGTGTGCATAACTGTGGGATAATGAAACCAGGAGTGTGCTGTGTAAAAGAGCAAAAAGCCATATTCAACAGGCTAGATCCCTCGCTTTAAAATCGTTTCCTACTGCCCTTCGCAAATTTGACCTATGGAGACTCCCGCAAATAAAATTCAAGTGAACAGATTGGGTTTGGTTTGTGCCGTGCATGCGAGATAATCACTAAGGTCAGACTGGAGGTGGGTGTATGATGTTAGCGTGTCGTTCAGTTCACTGATTTTTGATTGGACCATCACAAGAGCTATTTGGTGGCAGGGTTAGCTGATAGTCCTAAATCAGTTGTACTGTTTTGAATCCATCTGACGATCGTGATAAACTGACATCTGAAATGAATCACAGAGAAATGAATATCAAAACGTGGACACACCCAAAGTCAGACCAAGCTTATTTCACAATCGGTTTCAAAGCTCCACCGGGGATATCTTCTTCAGGCGATTCTTCACACGCTGCTGTCGTTCCTGGGGGTCAGATAGCGGTGGATCTGATTTCGGAAGGGAAGGAAAATTTCAAAGTTCTCTAGGGTTGAGGTTTCAAGGGCAAGACGGGCAAGAACTGGGGGGGGCGGAGGACCGAAATTGTCGGGAGTGTCGGTGGGAGGCAGGAAAGCACGGACTGGGGAGGGACCGGAGGACTGGAACTGCCAGGAGGGCTGGGACCACTGTTATTGATGTTGTTGTCATCGATAGAGTTAAATGGATGCTTGTAAACCTGGACCCGGGTGGGGATTTGTTGTGACGGAGAACGTGCTCCCAGTTGGTTTCAAATGGATGGTCAGAAAATAGTTGACATTTAGATTTGACTTGTATTGGATTTTTCTGACGACGAAACTATCCGGAAGAAGAAAGAAAAGTGGTGGATTAGTCAACTATTTTCTGACCATCCTTTTGGAATCAACTGGGAGCACGTTCTCCGTTACAACAAATCCCACCCCCCGGTCCAGGTTTACTAGCATTCATTTGGACTCTGTCGACGACAACAACATCAATAACAGTGGTCCCGATCCTCCCAGCAGTTCCAGTCCTCCGGTGTCTCCAGTCCCTACTTCCCTTCCTCCCACCGACCCTCTCTGCAATTTCGGTACTCCGGTCCCCCCAGTTCTTGCCCGCCTGGCCCCTGAAACCTCAACAATAAAGAACGTTGAAATTTTCCTTCTCTCCAGAAATTGGATCCTCAGCTATCTGACCTCCAGGGACGACAGTAGCGTGTGAAGAATCGCCTGAAGAAGATGCCCCGGTGGAGCATCAAAACCGGTTGTGAAATAAGGTTGATCTGACTTTGGGTGTCCACGTTTTGATTTTCATTTCTCTGTGATTTCTCTGTGATCCTCCCTGATCCGTGGACTTGTGGCAGTTTTGATTTTATCTGCCCTACTGATCTGAAATGAATCAGTCATGAACAATCAGTTTTAGATTATTAGTGAGACTTTGAGTAAGTGTCATAAATTGCAACTTGTTTGGATGCACTAGTTTTTCAGGAATGGAACAATCAGTTTTAGATTATTAGTTAGACCTAGAGCTTAAGACGATTTGGCTTAGTGTCAGATGTTGCAACTTGGTTGGATGCAGTAGTTTTTCTCGATTGACATAAAATAAGCAGTGATTGGGTTTTCTAAGTTTACTTTACATAAATGCTTCAGTCAATTGGACAAGAAATTATTTTCCAACCGTTAAGTCGGCGATAAAAACTAAGCAAACAGTTTTGTAGAAATTTTAGGTCAAGAGTTGAACTGTCAACGGAAACAGTAAATCAGATCACTGATTGTCATAGAGAAATCGACAATTACGAGAACAGTCAATCATATGTAAACGGTCTCTTCGATAAACATATTTCGAGAGCGCTTAGGGCCAATTTCACACAGTGTGAGATTCACCAGTTAAGTATGATCCGGTGCAAACTCGTCCTGTACGAATTTCATTGCTTTTATGATATTACTGACCTGCTGGTTGCCCTTCCCTTTTCAACGCTGTCATTTCTGGGCACTATCCTGGGATGCTGGATTCTGAACGGAAAGGAATTCAAACAGGACATTAATACCATTTATCACAGGACAATTTTATTATTAGACTGTTTTTCGATGATACCTTATTCTGTGAATGCATGCCACAGAGTTATTTACAGCACTAGATATGTCACCGCATTCTATAATTGGATATACTTAATGAGGCACACAATATCACAGTTATTTTCGTTCAATGGCATATTACTGTTGGTTGTCTGTGCCTTCATAAGAGTGGTTGCGATTTGGTTTCCTTTAAAAATCAAGTATCTTAAGAGCAAGGCACTTTTTTGGATGGGGCTTGTTGTTAGTAGTGTAATATGTACACTTTTGTATTTGCCTGATGTGTTGTTCTGGCGTAGATATCCAGCGGTTTTCAATGCAAAGTCGAACCAATATGGTCATAGCAGAACTGATTTCCAGGAGTCATATGTAAGGTCAATAATAATAAGAGGACAACTTATGTGTTTTCTTTTTACTAGCATATGCTTGTTCAGCTTTACAACTTTAACAATTATAGGATTAGCCAAAGTTTTGTTATCCAAATCTTTGAAAACAAATCCAACAGAAAATATGAAACTTAGTATTGGTGCGTCTGTGCTGTTATTGAGTGTTTAATTCCTGCAGTAATTTATGCTCTGATATTTATTGTATACCATTACATATACAGTTTAACATACTCTGCTTTCACCATACGGTATGACTTGGGTAGTTTTCTGAAAGCACATAATTTTGACTATATTGTTAAAGCGGCGACGACAGAAAAGCAATGTCTGACACTATTAATGTGGTGTAGGGTGGTGTATATGTTTACTCATTCGTCAAATTTCTATTTATATTTAATATTTCACCACAGATTTAGAAGTGAATTTGTGGACAAAATTAATAAGATTAGAAACCGAATTACTCAAAAGCATACAAACTTAACAAAGTAACCATACCACTGATTGAGTAATAATCCACAAGACCTACACATCATAAAATCCATGACCACCATTCTTTCAAACGCTTGATTTCCGGCATTATATGCTCAAAATTACTTGTTTTGGCGTTTCTGCTATTGAATACAATATGCTTCACTCTTCCATCTTCCGTTATTAAAATTTTCTCCGAGCTTCAACCCGAAAACAGCCTTTCTCGCTAAAAGTATTCAAGAAAATCCATCATTCTGCCGATTAATATTTGATTTATTACATAATATTGTAGCTATAATATATTGTGATCACTCCATCTACCTGCTTTTACAAAAGGGATTACGAAAATGAAGTGTTGTTTGAAATTTATTTGAACTTGATGATAAGTCCGCTGTATTAATACCACTACTGTGTCTCAGCGATTGTTCATATTTGCTTTAAATTGTTTTCTGCTTGTCCAAAATGCTAACAGGCGCACTTCAATGCAGTAAGTTCAACACTGGATGGCGATTTTGTAGTTCTGGTTTATACAAAGAATGTGACACGTCTCTGCTCTGCTCGATCTATTAGCAAATTATGCAAATGTCATTTTCGTAGAGCACATTTATAATACACCCTATATATATGTATTTTCCAAAACGATATATAAATTTTCTGAATTTTTTGTTGCAAAGTTATTCTCTACAGTCGATAGATATTTAAGGTAAACTCTGATGAATTTTGGACTTGTTTCGGAATGGAATGGGAGATTCTCGGACAAAAGTTGCAGTTGATATGTCATTAGTGTACAGTATGCAATTGAGGCCTCACTATACAACCAGCTCCTTAATGGGTAAATGATGCACTGTTAATTTTAAAAACACAAATTCACTTTCATGCGAAAGTGCTCGATTTCAGCATCATTGCGCCACTCCGGTATTGCATCATAAAGCAGTTTTGATGAACCGTAACTATCAGAAGCTGCAGCCCGTTACAGCTTCCATTGTAGCAAAACGTTAAAAATACCTATGGTGCGTTATAGGTCTTTATAGCTTCTTGAAAACAAAGTGCCTCACGCCTTGACACGATTGAGAAGTTTGCCAACCGTAGGATGGCTACGATGAATCACAGCATTTTGACGTTGTCAGTGGAATTCAACATTGTCAGCATGGGATGGCATGGAAGGAATGAATGCAGGCACGCAATACGTCTTCTCCCTGCTGAGACAGATTGTATCATTGAGGCATGAAAAAGATGGATCCTTGCCCATTAGGGATGGACCCTTGCCCATTTTTGCTTACCGGATTTCAAAAAGACTTAGCACATATTGACAGTAGTTTGCAATTACAGCGATAATTTAATAGATCGGTTCCATTTTTGGGTTATTTTTTTACTTTCTTCAATTTCACTGATTTTCACAGATTTTGTTGTGCAAATGGTATATTTTAGAGCGTTTAAAATTAAAGTCTTGCGGCTGTTGAATAATTTCACCTAAAAGCTCAGGTCTCAATGTGTTAAGCATGGCAAAGTTGTCCTTGTTTCCGTGTGCTAAAGTCTCCCCAACAAGCGAGTAGGAATCTGGACATCTTCTATATCACGAACATGTTAACCTTGGAATTAAAGTATTAGGTTAGGGCTTTTCATTTTTAAGTACAGTATAAGTTTTAGAATATTTACAGTTCAACACGATTTTAGCGCCAAGTTAAATCTTAAATCTTCTAAATTAACATTTTGGTCATTACCTAATTTAAAAATTATCTATATTCTTACGTGTTTGTCGGGGATTGTTACGGAGTACGCAAAAGTGACACTTCTTTCATGGCCATGTATAACCGATGCGACAGTTTAGGTCTCAGTTTAGGTGAAATTGCTCAACAACAGCAAGATTTGCGAGATCAATTGTGAAAACTCGTTAAACCATGCTGTTAAGACAGTAAAATGTATAAAATTCAACGATGTTAGCAAAGTTACATGGATGTTTATAAAAGAAAACAAACATAGAGAAAATACAGTAATTAACAATTTCCCTGTGTCTCATTGGAACTGAAAACGCTTAATAAAATAAAATATAAATGAAATAAAAAAAGTACTAGCTTATGTAATATGATGAGATGCAACAATACTATACAGTGAAATATTAATTTAAAAAACAAAAATATATTATAATTTAATGTATAAGGTCTAAGTGCTTTGCACATAACAGAGATTATAGTGACAGTGAAAATTTAGGAATTGATCACAGTCTTGCGGCCCTAGTCTTTAAAAATATGGGAGATGGTTGAAAGTTGAAAAAATGACGTATAGATGCCCCCCTTAAGGTGCTGGTTCGGGTATTTGCAGCAAATTTTGAAAGACTGTAATTTGCTCAATTTTTGGAGTTCAACAATAATTTTTATATCATTTTAAAGCTTAGAATGTGCTTGTTACAAGGTACAGTATAGCTGTTTCATTTCAACTCTTCGGTTTGAACAACATGATATTTGAACAACGACTTGCAATAACATGAAAACAATTTTTGAACATGGATTTCTTGAAGTGTGGGGAAGTTAATTAAAAGCGACCAGTTCAGATTTCAAAAGCAACGTCTTCCCGAGGGCTATTTTTTCTGAAATTGTTTAACGAGTAAAGAAGCTCAAGGTTTTGAGAAAAACGTAAATTTTGTCCGATTTTCGTCAAAATTTTCAAGTTTGGACGCTTATTTCTCTCGAACTGAAAGTCAAAATGCAAAACCATGAAAAATAGCCCTCGGCTATTGTCTCAAAAATGCGTGTGTAAATCCGGTTTTTAATTGATTGCATGAGCTGAGAGAAATTCGTTTTCAAAACAATCCAGTTGCTATTTTCAAAATTTCACATTTTCGCTGCTGTGCGCGGGCCGAGATACCGCAGAGAGCTCTCCTTTGGGCGTAAGATGTCCTTTAGGACCACAAATATGGACAATACTTGATCGACGGCCAGAGCTGTTGAAGCTGTCCAAATCTTGCAATATTTAATTTTTCGAAAAATGGCCGGTTTTGGACCTCGAAATCAATTTTCGCTGTTATTTCTTAAATCTTAAGGAATCGAAGAAAACTCTCAAGAGCAAAGTTGTAGGTCTTGGTGAGAGGATTCGAATGACTATAAGTTCATCCATGTAGTGCAAGTTATGGCGGAATAAAGCTAATTTCTCCAAAACTCACATTTTCAAGCTGCGACTTTTCTAAAATGTTTTATAGGGTAAATAATGTAATTGTAGCAAATTTGAACGAATTTCAACGACAATTGCGCTTTTAAAGCCCAAAAATACACGAACCCGAACCAGTACCTTAAGGCGGTAGCTTTTGGGCACTTATTCTTAGCGCACGGCGCAGAGATCAAATTAGAATTCGATGAAACGGATGTTATCCTTAAAAATTTTTAGTGTAATTGCAATTTGTGTTAATCATAATGAAATGCATTATAAAACTATTATTGCGCTTATCGCTAGAATTCATAGATGTTCATGAACCAGACCCCTGTGGTAAAAAGACATCGGATCAACAATCTTCCGATTTTGAAACACTAAACCCAACTGTTGGTTCTCTTTAATGGATTGATGTTCGTTTTCATAGACGTTTTCTATCATGTGTAGCATGACATCAGACGTAAACCCACCCGCTGGATAATTATTCACGACTTTCATATCTTGCGGAATACAGGAAAACTCGTTGATTTCGTCAGTGCAGTCTTCAATGAGCTTGGACTATCCGCGGTTAGAATAGTCAATTTCTTGTCCACTAGCTGCGCAGCTATTGTTGAATTCACTGGCGCCGGCATCGGCTTTGTCATCTTGACTGTATTAATGGAAACAGTGGGGCGTGATCGACCACCGACATCTTAAGTGATGAAAAAGCACATAATCTGTATACACATTACATGGGATGCTGTGCGAGCTTACCATTCATTACGCGTTAGTATGTTCGTGCTAACTGATTACGGTTGTTGTTCTTCTGGAAAAGTTAGCCTCTTTAAAGAGAATAATCTCTCACACAACGGTGCCGTAGGGTTGGCCGGTGATGAAGGTTCTACTGGTGGCCGATTAAGCTGTCTAACACCAAATCTAAAAGAAGGAGAATGCTAGCCAATAATTTTTACATTTCCAGTTACATTTACTTACAGGTCAAACGTTTATGAATAAAGTTTTTTTTATAAGATTAGTGTACTTGCTGTCAACCAAGGTTTCAAACAGATAGCGCCAGCTAGTTTTGTTCACCATCCCAATTCTTCTTTGGCCGGTCAACTCGTAAAGCCTCCCAGCCAATGCCACAAGCAGAAACTTGTACAAATACAAACACTCGTACTCGTTACAAATGAAAGCGAACACAGAAAACATTTGATAGTTTTGAAGGCAGCAGCTAGTTTAAAGTGATGGGGCGTGGGCGGTACACAAGAGTAGAGTTGTTAGCTAAGCACGATGAGTTTGTAATATTTGGTACACTAGGAATGCATTTATGTTTTCCACACAATAAATAATGAAAATGCTATGGTGCACTCTCTCAATAATCTACCTTTTCAATTTTGCTGATATCATCAGCTAATAGTTTAAGCTAAGAAAATATTACCTGTGGCATGTCTAATCGAAGAAGTTAGAGCCGAACTTCCAACAGGCCCATGTGAAATTCACAAGTGAAGTGACGAAATGAAATTGAACAGCACATTGCAGTAGAACAAGGAAAGTAGCACTTAGATACATTACAGTAATTCAGCTGCACTTCATGTATGTTTCCGCAAATGGAGTATCAGAACCGTTACAGTTAATAGACACAGATAGCACATTTGACCGATAAACGTCATGAGACACTGTTATTATACCGCCGGAGGCGGTATACTTGTAATGGGTTGACCCATCTGAATGCCTATGTTTTGTAGGTAAATTGCTTGGCGTGGAGGATTTCCTTCCTATATTCAACACATGTCCCTAGTATGCAGGTTTTTTGCCCAACAGGTTTTCTTTGATTTTGCAATTTTTATAGCATTGTTTACCGTATATTTTCTTCAATTTCTTCGCTCTGTAAATTGTTTTGCAAACGATCACTGACTGCCTTTTCTCGTCTTGCCGAAAATCGGGCGTTATTTGCTGTCACTTGATTGGCTCAGGTTTAACAAATCAATAAATAGCTAAAACTGCAATAACAAATTTCGTGTGAAAAGATTGATTTTGCGCTTGCACTGTACTTGTTTCATTAGTGTTTACTTTGCTTTAGAATTTACATATGTAGAATAAATTGTTTAAATAAACATAGATATAAATAAATCATAATTTTCTTTCTAGCGGTTTAGTCTATAAATTCGTAAATGTCAGAGTTGTGCAGTGGTTAGAGTGTCCGCTTTGCGCTGGTCCGGTCACAGTTCGAATCCTTCTTCCGGCAGAATTTTACTTTCACACCAATTGGCAGTGGCAATAAAATGTTGCCATTCTTTTGTCTCAGAAACCGCAAATGTTGGGGAGTTGAAACTAGGCAAATGCTAACGTCACAGTACAGTAGAACAATATGTTCTATGCAAAACAAACAAAACATTAAACACATAAATTTCAAACACTACGGCGGTATTCATTCCCCTTTTAAGGGGTAACTTGTTTATCTTGTATCTGTTATGTAATCAAGCTGCAAAACAAATCGAGTTGTTTCATAAATTCAGGCGATCGAGTGGTCGCACGCAATACCAATGGCACTTTAACTTATTCGAAACGAAATTGATTTCGAAATAGGTGGATACTTTGTTCTAGGCAATGCGTGTTTTGGAATTGTGATTGTTTCAACCAAATTGATTACTGCATTCAAAGGCTGACTACTTTTCATTTCACACGCACCCTTAGTTTCAGCCATTTCTGAAATTTACGAGCTTTTAGATTGTTCCGATGACTGCACTTCAACGCCCAAGATGTAGTGGTTCCAACAGGCTTAGAAACCACTAAGTAGCTGCTTCCAATAACAACCAATTTTGCAAACACGGCAGATTATCAGGCCGATGCAGCCAGAATTAGAATAAATACAAAAAGCACTGCTGCTAAGACGACGACCCTCCGATCAGAGCTCCTAAATTATACTACAAAAGTGGTTTCTCTGAATAATTTTGATTAAAGTTAAATAGCAAACCTATATGCCATCAGTATAACAGTCCTCTGTAAAAGTAGCTGTTAGCTAAATTTTTGGTGCTTTGGCAAGTTATTAATTGATGTTCCGCAGAATTACTGAAACAGGCGAGATAGCATGAACAACAACAAAATTAAGCTCTGCACCTCAAAGCTCTGTAAAGCAAATCAGGTTGGCAGATTAGCGTATTTGAATGTAGTGTCACGAAAAAGTGGTCCATTTGAAAACTATAACAACAACAAAATAGTTACAACGCTGCCAGCAAATGAAAGACTTATCCATCTTGTATGTCCTTCAGCTCAGGAACAAATAGAGTTCAAGAGAAAATGAAGCCAAGTCAAAAGTCTAAGCTGTATCATTATTGTGATAACTTCATCAAAGGCAAAGTGTAAACACTTTCAGTTTGCTGTAATGCGCAAAATTTTATTTTGAAGCAATGTATAGGCACGTCATACATCGAAATCTCCTGATACTGTAACATTATCTTAAGAAGGTTTACGTTGGATTAATCACTTTTGGCAGAAGTAATTTTGACCTTAATGCCCAACGGAAAACGTGCTATTCCCAAACACGATTTCTCTCCTGAGCACATGTAAGAATAATATTGTAGGTGCTATAAGTAACGCAGGCCCTTTGTACACTATATGCTTATTTTTCGTAAATTGGTTCAATGTTGCAAGCAGGGGATAGTTTCAGTTCCAATGACTGCAAGCAAACTCAATCCATTTCCCTGTTGGCTAAATCGTTAGGATGTTTCCAATTTTTGAAATAAGCAAAGTTTTCAGTTATAAAATGAAGGACTGCCATAATCTCATCTATATAGCCTATTTTTATAGAGCCTGTGAAATATTAAATCGCAGTAAACGTGTTTCATTAAAAACAGTACATATCTGTTTGCTAGTTATTTTTAGACAACAGAGGATTATACAGAGGAAGAAAATTGTACTGCATCACTGTCCAACGCATACTACTTCACTGAAATTTGTGAGTCAAATAATACAGTTACGATGCTTAATTTTCAATGTACAAATTCACATCAGAAGTTTCTATGGGTGCAGTATATCCCTAAATGTAACTGGTTTACTGTTACATTTTTCTCTCAATGACATTAGCTGAATATCCGCTTTCAATTACTGTCAGTTACCTCAAGGTTAGTGAGAACGCTGTCAGTCAGAGTTGGAAGTGGGTCGAAATTTCGTGACCCGCGGGTACCCGCGACCCGCGGACCCCTGACCCGCGACCCGCGACCCACGACCCGCGACCCACTGAGATTTTGGCGACCCACTTGACCCACTTCTTTAATTTGGACATTTCCGCATATTTAAGTACTCTATAGCATGCGACCAGCAAAATTAACCTTTTAAACATGAACATAGTGAAGTATTAAAACTTTCAAACAAAAATTTGACAAGTTCAAAGCTAACTCCATTAGATTTCGTCTTCGTTTTCGGTAGTTCTGTGCAAGCTATGCTATCGCAGAAGTGTTGGGACCTCGATCTGTCACTAGAGTCAGTATTTAGGCAATCTTATGAAGATAAAGATAAATTTACTTGTAGCAATTTCATAAATGTTCAACCCCATTCTGGTTAATTTTTTACAGCTGCGTGGCGACTACCGCAGGAGTATTTATATATTACTGTCCACTCCCAACTTGGATATGATAGCAAACTACCATTTTAGTGGTTAGGGTACCCGTGGTACCCGTTTAGTGTTTGTATATCATACACATTATTTATTAGTCCCAATACATAGTACATAGTACAAATTAAATTAGGAATGATCATAACTCGTAGAACTATGTGGAAATTTTAAGCTTGGCATGTAAATATCTATGTACTAGAGGAAGCAGTTTTTCAAACTCTGCAGGCTACGTAAGCTATCAGCCTTGTTTTTGCAGAAACGGTTTGTCAGTCAATCAGTGGCATTAAAGGCTTTGAGTGATAATAAAATATTTATGCCAATGAGTATGTCAGGGAAATGTTACTGATATACTTTTGACTGAAGATTCAAGACAGATTTAATAGAAATAAACAATTTTATCATAAAAGCACTACCATAATGTATAAATACATTCAAAAGACCCAAAAGTTAAAGAAAAATTAAAAATTTAACATAAATTGTAAATTTTTTGGTGAAATTAACCCAAAATTTAGCGAAAAATTGGTGTGAACAAAAATAACTCTTGACCCGCTCTGACCCGCGGGTACCCACTGACCTGAAAGTCGACCCGCGGGTACCCACGACCTGCGGGTACCCGCGGGTACCCGCGGGTACCCGTGACCCACTTCCAACTCTGCTGTCAGTTAATGAGAACGATTTCGGTTATAAGAACAATTAAATGCCAGCCCAACTCGTGCCCTTCGTTTTATAAAGCTAATCGACTACGTATTAATTATTTGTATTAGTATTAGTTATTTGTGACGGAATTAATTATCATTGTTAGGCCATAATGTGTTAACTATAGTGGGCCTCCAATTACCACCAGACCTGTCTCAAATATGATTTACCAGGCACAGTATTGTTGTGAACAAATTTGCCTGTTTTGAATTTCTTCACATTGTTTTTGGTAGCACTGGACAACAAATTAGAATATTTTATTGCGCTCACTCATGTAAAAAATCGATCAATCATATAGGGCCGAACAGTCAGTTTCTTGTTCAACATTTCTATTGCCTCTGTATTAGCTGCAGCATTTTTGCTTTCTCTTCTGGAGTTTTCTACTGACAAGTCCGGAAGACTTGTCGAAGTATTTTTGTCCAACATCTGTTTCTGTGGTGCTTTTGTGTGCTTCTGTGGAGACGTTGCTTGTCTCATCTGATATGCGGAAATGGATCTGCTACGTTGCGGCTGTCTAGAGATTTGGTTGATTTCGTTTGCGATCTCAGCAGCTCTTTCAACCAATGGAATGTGCCGAGATTTTTCTCGATATGGCGAAAGGTCGGCTTCAATTTCCATGTCATCAATGTCAGAGCACAATTGATTCGGATACGTCAAGCTGGTGTTTAAACCAACGGACTGGTAATACTGGCGGGGTTGACTTCGCTTTCTTGTTTCGCCTTCTGACAACAGCGGAGGTGGGTCTGATTGTTGCACAGCTACCGGTACCAGTTTCGGAATTGATGTTTCTTTGGCTTGGTTCTTCATTCCCGGTCTAGATAAAGAGCTTCTTGTTGGTGTCTTTGATATTTCAGCTAGTTGTTCTTTCAGCTGTCTAGCCTTTTCTGTTGTACTCTCTTGCATTTTGTCATCAACGGTTCCATAGTGTTCTGTCGATGGATGTTGACGTTTTGGCTTGTCATGATCTGGTTCTACTGAAAGCCTCGTTTTTGGAACTTCGCTGACTACAAACGGTGGTTTGTAGTGTTGACTGCGCGTAAAATGGGAGGATGGAAATTCAGCATTTTGAGTTTCAACAACGTGTTCACTACGATAAGCACTCTCAGGCTGCTGAATGTTTCTGTCATCTTTGATCTTCAGAAGTCCCCCTTCGTCGAATCTATAAGGTGGCCGATAATGTCCACTCACTGGTAAAGGTGAACTGCTACTCTCCTCCGGTGGAAGGCTTGCACGCTCGCAATACTGTGAGGATGGAGGAATGTCTTTCTCGCTATCGGATTCCCATGGATTTTGTCCTGACATTGCATCATTTTGTTTCTGTCGTGGTCGTCGTAGTATTCCCAAAAATCGGCGCAGTGATTTTGGTGATTTTGGATAGTCTGCTGATATAACCCTTTCGCTGTCCGTTGCAGAATCTTCTTCCTCCGAACATCGTGGTCTGAACTCGGAGGGCCCACCAACATCCTCCACATCGGGCCGGAAACTGACGCTTGGCCTTGATTCGGATTTGGCGGAGTTTTCGGACTTTACTGGACTTCCTCGATATGATAAGCTGTATGGAGACGTACTTGCAGATGTCTGGCGTTCAGGCGGCGACTGGCATGGTGAACTTTTAAGTATTCCACTAGGTTTTCGTTGAACGGCTGTCTCTGTATCAGGTTTATCAACTGGCTGAAATAACGGATTCGAAATTCCTTCGCTGCTCTTCTCTTCTTGATAGGGACTACTTTGAATTATGACTTTTTGCGGCAACGGTTGCAGCCCAAGATAAGCCGTAAGAGACTTCGGCAAATCGGACTTCGAAGTATTGCGATCACCTAACTGCTGTTCCAGCTCGTTTTCCACTGTCATGGTAATACTACCATTCAGATTAGATGATTTGGATTTTGGCGATTTTGAGTCCTCCAATGCTGAAATTAGTATCTCCATTTCACGTGCCCGCTTTGCTTCAGCTCTCAGCCTTCGTTCTCGCGCGAGGGCGCTCTGGTGATCCATATGGTTCATTAGTCTTGGTACATATCTATCTCCGATCATCGACCGAAGTACCGGATTCGATTGCTTCGCAAGGACTGATCGAACGATTTCCTCTCTTGTTTGATCATCCAAGTCGTCGGCGCCTTCTTCTTCTAGCTTAGCCTTGACTTCTTCTTCGATTTTACGTTTTGATCGATTCAGGATCGCTTCGATGTTGTGGAGAACGATGTTGATTGTTGTAGAAATTGCTGCAAAGCAGACAAACAAAATAACATAGGTTGGTATTGTAAGCTCAAATCGGTAACTGCTAAAATCACCAAAGAGCAGAAACAGCATGGCATAATACATTGCCATGTGAAAGTGTGGATCGGTTCCGATAACGTAGAAATAAGCGGAGCACAGAATGAATGAAAATAGGATTAATGCGATGCCAAAACTGATAGGCAAGTCCTCTTCGTCCATATTGATTAGAGATTCGATTTCCTCGCTTGTCATCGATTTATTATCGATTTCACTGATCACAGTTCCACTGGAGCTGAGATCAGCTGATTCCGATACCAATCGAACTCGAATCGGAACCGGGGGAAGGGCCTCACCGGTTCCGTAGGTAAGACTTAATTTCTTGTAGTTTTCTTGCTCCAAATACTGAGTCAAATCAATTTTGTCAGATTCAGATAAGAGCTTGGCATTTGCGACCAAAATCTCCATACTCTCAGCAGATCTAAACAGTAAAATTTACATTACAATTTTATTCTAAAACAGATATCCGAGTGTTGGATTATTAGGTTATACTCGAACGGACCAGTTTTCAGCTTCAATCATATGGGTACGCAATCTGGCCGCATTATAGTGATAGTGACAATAAGTAGCTTGATACTTCAGTCAACTCACGGAACTTTCTCACCTTTAGGCCTTAAACTTAACTTCAGATCGGAACGTTAACCCGAAGTCGAAGGCCTATATCCCGCCAGAGGTTGGACTTGGGTCGCCGGTGCTTTTAAGTTGGCTGATTCACAATTTTGACAGGGAAATGAAGACGTAGCAGCTTCGAACTAAGTGAGACACTTAATAATAAGATAAAACGGAAAAAGTAAGAATCACCAGTTATAGTCATACAGTATGTACCCATCATGGCTTGATTTTTGACCATAGAAATATCAACGTGAAAATAAATTCGTGAACGATGAATAGAGACATTCATGAATCCACTTGAATAGTGACATTCGGTCATGTAATCTTCTCAGAATCTAGTCAGTCAGTCAGGACAAGATGAAACACACAAACCATGATTATTATTCGATAATTCTAAACGAAATCTATTTAGTTGGTTGCAACTTACTCGAAGCATCGAAAGATGCTGTTCCCCAACCTTCTCTGTCCACTGCGAATTTGTCTAACGGCATTTCGGGCTCCCACGTATGCTCGCAGGAGGGCACGACTAATCCGCTTTCCCAAGTCTGCCAAAATTAATATAACCACTGGAATGCCAGCAAACGCCAGAACGAAGGTGAGGATTTTGGATGCCGGTGTACAGGGATAGATGGTACCAAACGCTGAAATAGTAAAAGACATGAAAATGAAACATAAATGATAATGATGATAATAATGATTAATAAATTTATGAAACATAAAAGATGTAAGATAAATAGGAACAAACGATACAAAGAACCAACTTTCCAATGGCTATAGCATTATGATCTGCAGATCAAAAAATTAGTGGTTAGATGTGTGTAAATGCTGACCATTTATTGTAAACAGACCTTCAGAGCAAACCTAAGCGATATGTCTGATTTCAGAATTGATCGAAACTGAATATATATTTGGAAAATCCAGAATTCTGGGTTTCGTTCACAGAAAATGTAAAAGACATAGCTTAGTGATGTTTCAGTCACTGAATCTGTAACTTAAACTGAAACTATTTTAGGCAATCGACTGAAACTGAATCTAATTTGCATAAAAAACTAAAACTTCGGCTGAAGCTTGTATCAGTGTTTCCTCAAACATAAGACTTTGAAGTTTTCAGTTTCGAATCTGTCAATATTACTCCAGGGAGGTGGAGGGCTAAATAAGTATAAAGTTGTGCTTTGTCTTAATTCAGAAACCGTTCTGTTTAAAGTAAACCTAAACTGAAACACCGACTGAAACCAAAATGGAAACAGGGATTATCTTACGTTGCTTGGAACTTAAACTCAAACTGAAACTATTTTGGTCCTGCAACTGAAACTTAAGCTGTAACTGAAATCACTTTACGTTGCCGATTGAACTTAAACTGAAACTATGTTGGTCCTCCGACTGAAAGGCTTTTCAGAGGAAAGATTGAATAGAACTTAAAACTGTTGATGAGCTGAAAAACTTTTGTAACAGAACCAACTGTCAGAAATGACTTGTATTCCGCAATCTGCAAATTGCAAATACCAAACATTTTTATTTCTTTATTTTTCCAATTTCCAGGATAACAGTTTATATAAGCTGGTTCCGTCAAAACCTTGCTAAGCCATTGTAGAGCATTCAAATCACACACATGTATGGGGATTCGTAGAAAATAATCCAAAATGTGAAGCGGGTTGCAGCCTCTTCCGTTTTGTTAATTTTGACGTTATAAATTAAAGGATAAAACATAAATAAAATAACATAAATATAGATAAAACAAAATCGGCCCAACAGCCAACAGGTTCTCTGTTTTTGGCCAAATTTTGTTCGAAATTGAAATATCGTGATCCTAAAAGAGACTAAAGACCTTCCCTCAGGCCTGCAAACCCGGCCAGGCCTGGCCCGGCCCGTGGACAAGGGCCTGTCTCTGATCTGCGAAAACCGTTATTTTTAATATTTGGCAAGTATTCTTCCTACTTCGTGGTTGGTTCCGTGTTATATTTGAATAAACGAAGCCGAGAAACCAAAAAATTGCTCATTAAGGTGGTGATTCCATTTAGAGACATCAACTTTGAACCATTATTACTCATTCATTACTTGAAGTAACGGAACCACATTTTATATCAAAATGTAAGCTTACAGTGAAACTAATTTAGTTTTCCAAAAAGTTTTTGCTGCATTCTGGAAGGAGTATTTTTAATTTTTACAAACTGAAATAAATTTTTTCGTGAAATGTCGGTTGCATCATGCGATATCTCTATTGGATAGCTGGGACTATTTTTAATTATTATAAAACTGTCTTTGCTGTGCAGAAATTAGATCAAACGTTTGCGCAGTCTGGCTTTTGACTACTTTTCCAAACTTTGGCAAGCCACTACTTCAGCTAGAAAACACAAATCGGAGCGACTAAAAATTCTCCACAATGGCTGGAAAAAATTGGTCATGTTTTTGCAAAATCTGATAGCAGCTGTGGTAGCAGATGAAAGATAATCATGAATCAGACAATCAGACTCTGTGAGAACGTCTAATCGACACCCTTACTTTAATTTACGGCTTCCCGTAGCTTAAGAAATAATGGATTATTTGATTTCTTTAAAAATGATACGTTTTCGACAATAAAATAAGAAAATTGGCTGTATCTAACGATAGGAAAAGCTGGAAAGTTGCTTTCAAAATAAAAACTGTAGAATCAACGAGTGAATATAATCATTACATGCCCAACTGTCAGAAATTGGCATGAGCCGCTCCGAATGGAATAGCGGGATTTTCCGAACGGTGTTAGAACGCAAAAAACTTGTTTTGGAAAATTTCGTCAAATTTCATCATGATTGCTAACAATATGTACCCAAAAGGAATCAACACCTTAAACCGAAAGAACTGAACTGTGACTGTACTCAAAGTAAGGAGCTCTGATTAACATTCAAAATTAGCAGGAGCCGTGATAAATCTGGACAACAAATATAACGTGTAAAATATATACAAGTCTTTTTATTTCGGGCAAAGCCAAGTTTTAGTAAAAACGGGGCGTGGCCGGGCTAGGCCTAGCCTCATTGCTTACGGGCCGGGACGAGGTTGAAATATTTTCTAATGTGCAGGGCAGTGGTAAATTTTCTAGGCCTGATCAGGCCCAAAAACGCAGGCCAGGGAAGGCCTCTCAGAGTTGGTAGCGGGCCGGATTTTTGCTACCCGCCCCGGCCCGCGGCCCGCGGCCCGCAGACAAGTGATATCCGCAAGATACCCTCAAAATTTTTTTCGCCCCGCTCATGCTAATTAAATGGTGGAATGGACTGCTCATGGAAAATTAAATTAAAACAGCAATTTTCATTTTATTAGGTATATCCGTTTTGTCATTAACTTTCTTAGTGCGAAATATGCTCTGAAACAATCGTAAAAATGCGTTGCAAGCAATTAGTGCATCAGAGTTTTTGAAAATTAAAACAAAGCAATGAAAAATAAAAATGATCATTTCTTGATGACTTTCCAAAAAGCTTGATATTTTAAGGTGCCATCTTAAGGTGGTGATTCCTTTTGGGCACAAATTGTTGGTTGGCGGCGTAAATCAGGATGAAATTTGGCGAAACTTTCCGAAATACATTCTTTTAGCGTTCTAACACCCTCCGCGCAATTCCGGTTCAAAAATTTGAGATTTCCGATCAGGGCGGTTTTTCCCAATTTCTGAAAGTTTGGCGGCAGCTATACAGCTATGACTATACTCATTTGAAAGATCTCGTTGAGCTTCACATTTTTGTTTTTTAAAGCAACTTTCTATCTTTTCTCTAGCGTGCGATATAGCCGATTTTCTTGTTTTGGCGTCGAAAACTTGTCATTTTTGCAGAAATCAAATAGTCCATCATTTCTTGAACTACACAAGCCGGAAAATCAAACTAAGGGCGTCGATCTGAAGGTCTCACAGGGGCAAATTATCCGATGGATGATCGTCTTCCAACAGCTATCCCGTAGGCTGCTATCATGAAAAATGTAGTTTTGCAAAAACACGACCAATTTTTTTCCAAAGATTGTGGAGCATTCACCATGCAAGTTGGAGGGCTGCTACTTAACAAATGAGTTCTGCACAAATATACCCAGGGACGATTTTTTAGTTGCCCCGATTGCTGCTTTCTAGCTAAAGTAATCGCTTGACAAATTTGGAAAAAGTAGGCAAAATACAGGTTACGCACACATTTCAGCTTATTTCTCTATAACGAAGAGCGATTTCACAGTAAATAAAAAATCGTCCCCAGCTATTTGATGGAGGTATCGATTGATATAACCGATGTCTCGCGAAAAAATTTACTTGAGTCTGCAAAAAATCTGGAAAATTATACTTCTTCTAAAATGTGTCAAAAATATTTTAATACAGCTACATTAGTTTCATGGTATGCATTAAAAAGAGAAAATGTCAAGCTACATTTTGATACAAAAATGGCTTCTTAACTCCAAGTAATGAAGGAGTAATAATGGTGCAAACTTTTGTGACCAAAGGGAATCACCACCTTAAACTTGGAGCAGGAACAGAAATAGGAACAGGAACGGAAGGAATATGATTTGAGTAACAAGAGCAGGAACGAAATCGGATAAACTCTAGGAACAGAAACATGAAATTAAAAAGATCACAAGAGATCAGGACCACAAGATCTCCACCACATGACTTTTCTTAATATGCGGATTTAGTTTAACAAATAAGATTTATATACATTGACCGTTACCGACCACCCGCAAGCTTATATGCTTTAAGGTGCTGGTATCCTTTTGTGCAGTGCTTTTGTGGTGATGTTTCGAAACCCTATAACTTTCGCAATTTTGGGAATTGGAAAGAGCTTTATACATCGTTTTAAAGCTTATAATCTGTACATTAACATGCGCTTACGAAACTAGCAAAATTGGCAAAAAATAGCAAAAAAACTTCCGACATGCTGACATCTGACAGACTGAATATAGACCAAAAACTTTTGAACACCGATTTCTCAAAACTGTGGAATCGGCCAAAATTTTTTCTTGTGCCATGATATGAAGGACATGTGGGCCGAGGGACATTTTTTTGGATTTGGCTCAACAAGTCTCAGTACTCCAGAAAATCCGGCAAATGCGCAATGACACGAAATTTCGAAACTTTCTGTTCAGTTTTCTCACAACTGGAGATGTTTTAGCTCAAACCAAGAAAAATGTCCCTCCGCAATAGGGCGAATTTTCATTCGGCCCAAAATCACGCGAATCCATTGGACAGTTTTTGAGAAATCAATGTTCAAAACAAAATAATCGCAATTTTTCCAAAATGGTTTTTCGGCGAATTCCCTAGCTTAAAGCAACGAACTCCAGCGAATAGGTATTGATAAAATGCGCAATTGGACGGTGTATCGATTGAGTATAAATAAGCCGAAATTGTCTGTAAGATTTGGCAGTAATTTTGAAAAAACTGATTTCGTCAAAAATGGCCATTTTTTGACCCCAAAAATCGTTTTTGGCTTATACTGCCTTAACCACTAAAGGTAGCTCAAAAGTTGTAAAAGCAAAAATGTTCATTTTGGTGCCTTCTTTCCAGCCATAACAACCAATCCGGTGTAGCGACTATGTACTGAGAGAATAAGGGCAAAAACTAAAACTTTCTTATCTTTAAACCTAAAAATCCGGGACTGGTCCCAGAATGTTAAAGAGCACGAAAATAAGGTATTTGGAAAGTTTCATCTACTTTCATAAAGAATTGAAGCTTGTAGGGTCGAATTTACACAAAGCGATACCAGCACCTTAAGGTGAAAATTATGGGTGTAAAATAGACCCCTGTTTGAAATTAGTTCTCCCGTTCCTGTTACTGAAATTAAACTGGAGTTGTGGTTGCTGCAAACAAACATTTGGTTTCGGTCCTGCTCCTGAAAATGAATTTCCTTCCGGTTCTTAAAAATAGGTTGCGTGGCTCGGCCGACCGTACCCGGCCGGTTGGGCTTGTAAACTTGCCCAGCCGGCTGGACGGGCCGACGGCAGGCCTGTTCCGCGACGCAAACCAGCCGGCTCCCGAACGATGCAAAGCGACCGCCCGGTATGGTGGTGGTAAATTTTAAGTTTTAAATTTTAGCTAGTAAATTTCACTTAGATTTTACACAAAAATAGTTAAAATGTTTAGGTTTAAGCCCGCACACATACCCGCGCGGGTAGTGCGGGTAATGAAATTTGATGATACCCGCCCCGCCCCGCTGGTACCCGCGGGTACCCGCGAGTACCCGCGGCCCGCGGCCAACTCTGAGGTCTCTGTAGCGCTTCCAGCAGGGCTGCTGGATCGTTAAGAAACCTGAGGACAAGCGCAAGGCGGGAGGCGTCAGACACCCTTGTACACGAAACCAGGACCTGGGAGACAGAAGGGAAGAAGGAGGTTCAGCTTATCCTTCGGGATTGAAAGTGAAGAATTAGCCCGGCCGGGGTGCGAATCACGGCCCTTCCGCTTGCAAGTCAGACGTACTTATCACCCAAGACCGGGCCAATTCTCACTTTGATTAACTCCTATATCAGGCTTATCAATCTTTCCTATGCCTGCTTCCCTTATATTTCTACTCGAGACCACCTGGCCCAGGCACATCTCAAAGCTACTGAAGTCAGGAAAGCTTGAAACGGAATTCCCACTGAACTGCTCCATTGAGCAAAACCTAGAACCCAGCCGGGATTCTAACTTATGACTTTTAGCTACCTCCCTGTAACCGTACAGCGAAAACCAACCGAGCTATCGAGACATACTATCATAGCATAACGTGGGGGTAATGGGGCGGTGCAGCCTCCCCCCCCCACCCGACAAAAAATGGGTAGACCTCTTCAGCGAGAAGGAAAAAAGGATCATGTCGTCCAGAAGAAAAAAATGGGTAGAGCCCTCTGCAAGTTTTACCAAAACTTAAACATTTTTAGGAAATTTGACAATTTTTTCAAGAAATTTCCTAAAAATAGCCAAAAATCGTCCATTTCTCCCTAATTTTGGCCAAAAACATTAAAAATCTGGTAGTTTTGGGGTATTCCTCAAAATTTTTTATTTTTTTCGGGGGAGACCTCTCGACGGAGTCGGAAAAGACTCCCCCCAGTTGTCGAATTGTTCAGTGATCCAGAGTTGAGCAAAAAACCAACCACTGCAGAAACTTAAAATTGTCTTCGTGCTCGACAGAAACCAGCCCCAAATTGCTTTTACTTACCAATAGTTGAACACGCCGATAGCGTGTAATGCAGTGAGGCCCAGTACGTATAGTTGCCAATACAGTAAGCCTCAGTTAGCGTTTTCTGATCATAAATTCGGTCAAATTGTCGTTCGGCGAAATGAATTCCCACGGAGCCGGCCGACACTAGGCAGATGAAAAAGACATACCAGAAGGCCGATCGGACATATGACCAAATCAGCTTAGTCTGTGACCTAATTAATTGCAACCAATGCATCGAAAGATTAAGTAAAACTCAATTTGACGACCTGTACAACCGACAAAGCAGTTTATCTTTCCCCCGAATGTTTTAAAAATTTTAACACTAACCCATTGTAATAGTACAAACTTTATAAATTAAAACTTCTCCTTTTGTGGACAAGTTCTACGAAGATTCCTGCGCATCAATTCAGCTGTCTAGCTGAGTATTTTTGACAGTTTGTTGGGCTTTTTACACACAACAAAACGTAAACCCTCCCAAAAGATAAACGTTTTGATTAGTTTTTGCTGATATTTGATACCCGTAAAGAGAGTGATTAATTGCTGGGCAAAGGTTTATATCTTAGTCAAAAATTCTTTCATGACAGCATTGATTTTACATTATCTTGTGATTCAAAAAACAGTGGCTGTTTTTGACATCATAGTTAAGAAAATTTGGATGTTGCCAATAAAATTGCCCTGGCGGGAAGCAACCACACAAGTTGCTGATTTGCAGTCGAGAATTCTGCGGCAACTCGAAAATTTCCTGCACTGATTTCAGTCTTTCTTTCTTTCAGCCACTCACTGCTTAGCACCAGTTTTGCTTGCTTCATACAATAAAACTTCAGTTGGACTACCTACCAAAAATTTCATTGGTTATGATACTGAATCGTCCGAAGTTGCCATCACTATTTCAGGCTTTAAGCCCGGTTCATACTTGTCCCTGAGTCTCAGTCTTTATGTCCTTGTCTCTAAATCTCTGTCCTTTTGTTTCTAAGCTGTGTTCGACGGAGACTTGGTCATGTGACGACAAATTTGAATTTCATTGGCCATTGGGTTTGGTTAAAAGCGAACTAAACCCATTTAAATTGGAATAATATATTATTATTTTTGCTGTCGTATTAGCAATGGACGTTTATGGATGTTTAAAATTAACTTTGCAATTAGATATAGATGCAGCTATTTTGAAAAGCCAATAACAGACTGACTATCATTCGCTATTCTGATGGGCTGTAGCTTAAAGGACAGTAAGAAAAGTTGATCATTGTTCAACTTCGCTTAGAGACAAAAGGACATAGTGACAGAAACATAGAGACAGAGACATAAGAAATAAAGAAAATTGGGTTAATTTATTGGTTCTTTTAAAGCCAGATACTGTAGTCAGCAATTGTTGCCTATTTGGGATTTCTGCTTTTTTCCTCAAGCTTTCAATTTAACTCATATTGATTAAAACGGAAGTAAAGAATCTTGAGCTATGTATAGCTTTTATGGAATTGCACTCATCGTCATAACTTTTCACGAAGGGACAGGGTGGTACTATCCAGACATGCACAGAACTGGGACTTGCAAAAAGCCTGTTCAAAATTATATCACTGAAATTTTTGAACTGCAACGACCTATGTTCCCGATTCCATAAATGTACCTATTTTTGTGGTTTAGACCCGGATGCGGACCCGTGGGTACTAGGACGCGTATTTATAAAATGTACACCTGATTTGCGCAGCAAGAAAGTGCACAACGATTTCGCGCACCATAAGAAAGTGTACACCGTGTTCGCGCAACAGTATATACATACACTGCATTTAGTACAGGCATACTTAGAGTTATACAGACATGAGTAGTGGTAAGCTTCTAGTATACTGAGTCAACACTCCAATTTTTCTGCTACATGCTCTACAAACCATAATTACTAGACGCTTACGACTAAACTGCTAGTTATATTGAAATTGTCACGGTGTTGACTTTTAATTGCCATTTGTGTCACACTGCTGTACAATTGAGAGTATATATTGTGAGTATATCTATTTTTTTATATTTGCAACTACTAATGCAGTTTCCAAAATCACGTGTTTAATCAAACACATTTAAACTGGCATCAACATCATCATAAGTGTCTTCAAACTATAGAGAATAATTCGTTTGTCGAATGTTATTTTAAATATCTTCTTGCTGTAAAGATTGTGTAATGTAGCGTCTTCTTTCTTCCGTCGGGTGGTTTGATGATCAACTTTAACAGGTTCACTCCTCTGCAAAGTCATTCTTATCATTGTAGTTATAGTTATGATGGATTTGTTCATGACATGCAATCTATTCCTTTGATTTTATAGTCCTCCTTGATACCATCCACAGTCACAACCTTATATCTATAGCTTTTGTGACCTGTCGACGAAACTTCACAAGCGTAACTATCGGGCCCATACTTGTCAGTAAGTTCGTCTTTTAAATTACCCAGAAAATCTCCTTCAAGCGGATCAGAATCCTTCCCGTTGGAAACAAATATAACACTGTCAGTGTCAGAATAAAGAACTTGTTCATTTAACCGCTTCAAATTGCTTTAAAGCTTTAGTCTAGCATAAGCTGTTGCAAGTGCTGCAATGACGATATTTTTGAAGGGTGATGGCACAGTCTGGTCTTGTTTCATATTATATTAAGTCAACATCATCATATTATCACCAGCCATTATAGCATCGGTGACATCAAACTTCGGATTTGAAAGATACTTAAGCAATTCTTCGTATTTCGTAACATAGACAGTTTGTTGCTTTTCCTCTTTCTGAGTGAACTATCGCCAAAATCTAAAATATAACAATGCTTATTAACACATTTTTAAATAACACGTTTACTTTAGATCCAACTATTGATAGAGCAGGTGTAAAGACCAAGAGTTTGGTGCAACAGATCTATGTATAACTTTTTATAATAGAATATATTTTCATTTTGCTTTAAGCTTTCTCAAGTCATCACATGGCTTCCCGCTTTTTGAGCCGAGCTCTTTAGGAAATTTAATGCACAGTTGGTTGTAGCTTGAAGGTAACTTTCTTTCTTCGAATGCCAGGGCAAATAATGCCATAACCCTTTTTGAAATGAGAAGCAAGCAAATTGACTGATCTATTTACAGTTGCCCCTGGCATGATAAGGGTTTTCTTAGTACGGTCTATTGATATAGTGGTTTGCCGTCCATGAATTTCCACAGTTATTGTTTTATTGTCCCTTTGAATAACTGGATATGGGCCAGAGTAGGGATGTTCAAGGGAGGAATGGACCAAAGGTTTCCTTATCCATACAAAGTTACTTTGTGAATAGTCCGGTACAAATGATGCATTGTTATAAAGTCTTTGAGGAGCGCGAAATGACGAGACTTTGGAAAACAAGTTTTCCACAAATTTCGGAATGTCATTGGAAATTGTATGTTCCACAAAGTAATCAGCTGGTAACGTTAGTTCCGTGCCATATACCAGCTGTGATGGAGAATAGCCATGGGTACCGATTGTTGAACGCAAACCAAGAAGGACCATTGGCAATACTGAATACCGGTATTTCTTGTTGCAAACGCATGCGAAGAGCGTTTTTGAGAGTTCGATGGAAACGTTCGATCATTCCATTACTTTGGGGATGGTAAGCAGTTGTGCGACGGCGTTGAATACCAAGTCTTTGCAGTAGGTACATGGATGATTCAAATTGGTTTCCCCGGTCAGTGATGAGACCGATGGGACACCAAAGCGACTGATCTATTGGGATACCAAGGATCTTGCGACAACTTCGGCGGAAGTGGAACTGATTGGAACAACCTCAGGCCAAAGGGTAAATCGATCGATTATTGTCAACAAATATTTATAGTTGTGTGACGGTGGGTGGGGTCCAACGATGTCCGCGTGTATAGTGTGGAACCTCGCGGTTGCTTGCGGAATGTTGCCGATGGGAGCTTTAGTGTGACGAATAATCTTGGATGATTGGCAGTGCTGACATGACTGGATATACCGTCGAATGTCTTTATTCATACCGGGCCAAACGTAGCGAGTGGCGATTAGTCTAGTGGTTCCTCGAATTCCGGGTGGGAAAGTCGATGGAAATGTTCCATAAGTGCGGCGCGTAGTTGCCGTGGGACATAAGGACGATGCTTTTGATCTGAGATAATTACGCCAGTATTATCCGCAGTAGGAACCTTTGAAAGTGGTAACGCGGTGTCTTTGAGTAAAAAAGAATAAAGAACATATCCTCTAGCTGCTCCTTGGCAAGAATTGCGCCATTGTCCAAAACAATGGAAGCAATGTATCGGGACAAAGCATCAGCGACGACGTTGTCTGCCCCTGATATGTGCTCAATGCTGCAGCCGAATTCTGATATGAATGATATCCAACGGCTTTGCTGAGTTGTTGGTTCTTTCGTGCTGAAGATCTTCATAAGCGGCTTATGGTCTGTTCGGACGGTGAAAGTGTGACCAACAAGCCAGTGAAAATGCTTCAGAGCAAGGAAGATAGCAATTAGCTCCCTGTCAAAATCGGATTTCTGACATTCACTGGGTGACAGCTTCTTTGAAAAGAATTTCAATGGTTCCAAATCGCCATTGGAAAGCTGATGAAGCGAAGCACCAACAGCTGTTTGCGATGCATCAGTAGTCAGGATTAGCTTGGCGTGTGGATTTGGATGGAAAAGCAAGGTTCGTTTTGCCAGCGCTTTCTGCCAAACATATTCTGCATCGCGCTAGGTCAAATTTGTCAGTGGACCTGAAAGCTGGGAGAAGTTAGAGATGAATCGATGGTAGAAACTAATCATGCCCAGAAATCGGCGCAGTGCGTTTTCATCCTGGGGCTTTGCAAAATCCATAATAGCTTTGACCTTTGTTTGTAGTGGACGAGAGCCTTCACAGCTGATTTCGAAGACTAGGTAAGTAGCTTTCTCCATAAAGAACTTGCACTTACGTAGGTTGACTCGCATGCAATGGGACTGAAGTCGTTAAAGCACTTTCTCCAGATGCTTGTAGTGAGTTTCTGTATTTGGACTTGCGATGATGATATCATCAATATAGCCTCTGGCGAAAGGAAGGTCTGCTGAAATGAGGTCAGTACACCTCTGGAATGTTTGTGAAGCATTCCTCAGACCGCAAGGCATATAGTCGAAACAGAAACTGCCAAATGGAGTTGTTATTCCCTTTTTTGGGAACGTCATGTGGTGCCATTTTGATTTGACAGAACGCCTTTTGTAGATCCAAAATGCTTAAGACTTTGCATCCTCGGAACGACTGTGTGATATCTTCTTTTCTTGGCATAGGATATCTGTCCGGAATCGTTTGCGAACTCAAAGTACGGTAGTCTCCACAGACTCCCCGTCTGGCTTGACAACGACATAAAGTGGAGTTGCCCAAGGAAACTCTTGGCGATGACAGATGCCTTGTTTCTCCATGCTCAGAAATTCTTCTTTGGACGACAAAAACATGGAGGGCCGGTTGTTTCAATGTGGTGTGTATTGGCAAAGTAACCGGACTGTCCGGACTTCTTGGTTTGGCCAGAATCTGGTACTTGCTCAAAAACTTTGTGAATCGTCAAGCGTCAACGCCTTTCATTTGAGGAGTTGCGGAAGTAAATCGAACAGAAAACTTTGGAGCTGTGTGTTTCTGAGCATGCGAAGATATCTGGGAATTGATAGATCCAGATTGTTGTACCGGCTTTCTGGAATTACAGTCTACGAGGAGGTTGTAGTGGGCAAGAAAGTCTTCTCCTAGAATAGGCTGCTCAACGTCTGGTATGAAAAATTTCCACGTGAAAGTGTTGGGAAGTCCGTTGATGCGAAACGTCAGATAGGCAAACCCATGGACTGAACATGATGAGTTGTTGGCAGCACGAAAAGGTTCAATGCTCAAGTGTCCTTGGATAGGTACCTTACCCACTGGGAGGCAACTGACTTGACTTCCAGTATCTGCGAGAAAAGTTCCTATCTCTGGTGTTGCAACTAGGACAGACTTTACCTCGACGTCTGCTGGAACGATGGCAGGGTTGGGAAGTTCCCTGGTTGGGGTTGACAGACGAGGTGCCGAAGGAACATGGTGGAGTGCAGTTCCGAGCGTCTGATCCAAACTTCGTGTAATACCAACACAGCTGCGGCTGCGACTGATTTCTGTTGTGAGAACGGCTACGTGACTTACTATGAGAGTTTCGGAATCGATTTCTACCAAAGTTGCTTTCCTGAATGCTGAGAAGTTGGACCTGTTGGGACAGTTGTGCCAACTGATCAAGAAGAAGCTTGTTGCTTACCTGTAGGGATCCTATAGTTTGGACCAAGGTATTGGACGACGGAGACGAAGCCGTTACATTAGTAACTTTGGACGACGGACCAGGCATTTGTTCAACCAACTTGTCGGCTGTCTCAGCTAACTTGTCCACAGACAGCTCAGAAAGCGATGTGAGAACCAATCTGACCCCTTCCGGCATCATTTCGATGAGCCTCAGGCGGACGACATCGGGGTTGTTGGGAGCAAGGAGTTGGAGCTGACGAAGAGCGGCCGTGTGTTTTCAATCTCCTAACTTTTGCGTCGCAAAAAGTTGCTTTCAAGCGGCGAATGTCACTGACTGACAAGCTTAGGATGTTTGATTCTTTATATCTGTGAAAGATTTGGTGAGGTCGATGCCAGCTTCTAGAACTATGTCTGTCGATAGTGCCCCTAGAAGACTTTGTTTTCGTACACCTTCTGATTTGCCTTCTAGCAGTTGTTCAATGTGTTGAAACCTAGTATTTTGCATAGAATTCAGGTAATTTGACCCTGCGGATTTCACTTTGGCTACTTGTGGGTGTTGGGGTGGTAGCTGACGGTTCGATCCCTTTAGGTTGTTCATCTTGACTTTTCTTAGACAGGGTGTTAGGTAGTTTTTCAGGATGCAGTAGAAAATGTTCAACCACGTATTGGTTCTCCGATTACAGCTCTAGAATTAAACCTTCGGGTGTTGTGGGTAGGACGTACGTGTCGTCGTTAAGACGAAGAAACGAAAGGACACGTTCTAATTCTGACCTTCTGTAAGCATCATAGTTGATAACTGGACCGGGATTAAGCTCTACATCACCGGCTGCAATGAGTAGTAAGCGTAGAGCCGTGGAGTGTGGTTCTGATAGTTTAGGTTTATACCAGATTACACCAAAAGCTGAACAGGGAAATTGTTTACAAAAGTTACTTTTGAGAAGGAACATCTGACCAGGAGTTTGGCTGATAATGACTGAAACCAGAAAGATGCCAGACTTGATCCATGGGCGGCTTTGCAAACCTGGTGAAAATATCGGCTCTTCAGATGGCTCATGGATTAAAGGATATGCAAAGATATGCCAGATAACCAGAAGGAAATAAGCTTTCAGTTTTAACACGTTGCAGGCCACCAATTTAAATAACACGTTTACTTTAGATGCAACTATTGATAGAGCAGGTGTAAAGACCAAGAGTTTGGTGGAACAGATCTATGTATAACTTTTTATAATAAAATATATTTTCATTTTGCTTTAAGCTTTCTTAAGGGGGGGTCCATCATGAAAAATATTTAGGCGACGGATTTCGCTCGTTTTCACACATAAGTTAGCCATATATGCCGGTGCATATCAAGTTTAAATTTTGAGTTGTTTTGTTCAGTTCTCCGTAAGTTACGAGCCATCAACTGTGTGCAATTTGAAGATGAGCGTGAGCACAAGGGTGCTGCAGCCAGCTGAGGCAAATTTTCGCAAATCAACTCTATGTTTTTAGCTTATTTTGCTATACAGCTTTAAAAACTATTAAAATAAGCGTTTTCGTACAGTTTCCAACCGGATGGGCTTGATCAGAAGCTTCTATAAAAATTTCTCGGAGAAACAAGGCCCTTGTTCCTCCTGATGTAATGAAACATTTAACAGCGGTTAACTTAAAATAGAAGCATTTCCGGCCCATAGTTCTATAAGAAGCATTCATTCCTGCAATGACCGCTTTCGATTGATGTATAATATGCCATGTTTTGAAAAATTTTAAAAATAGCTGTTTTGTGAAATTTGGGGTTCGAGGGTCCCGTTTGGCACGCTGAGAAGTACTGGACGCAGCTATCAGCATAATTCATGCCGCAAATAGATCCGAAGACATGAATACACAAGTTGAATAGAAAATAGGCAATTTAGGACCATACTGCTGTCGGAATTTAGCCAAGTATTCGAAAAAACCGAAATTTTAAAAATTTTGCTAAAAATGCCCATTTTTGCGCCAAAAAGATCTCGAAACTGGAAAAACATACAATGAAACCATTGGTATCAGTGGAATCGCCAATTCAAGTACTACGGAACCCTGGAGTTGGAATTTTTATTTAGGCCTCTGAATTAGAGTAATTTGCAATTCTTTCCGAAGACCCCACTTTTCAGCTGCAAAAAATGTTGAATTTTGACGATTTTCCAATGTTTTCGATAAATAAAAAATTTTTCAAAAATTTTAGGGGCCTAAATCAAAATTCTACTTCCAGCGTCTCGCAGTTTATGATTATAGCTACATAATAAATATAAAATTATGCAGGATTGTTTGTCGAGAGATCTTTTTGGCGCAAGAATAAAATCACCACTTTTTCTGTTTCCTATGTTTAACACATGCGGACCTCGACTTTGAGGTGAAATAACTCAACAACCGTTAGAGATAAGAGTTTAATTTGAAAACTCGTTAAAATATCCCACTCAAAGATCATTATATGTGAAAATCAGCGAAATCGGAGATGGTCGAAAAATTGACCAAAATGGACCCCCCTTAAGTCTTCACAACATTAACTCAGTTACCTTATTAATATATTAACTCACAATAAACTTCGTAATAGTTAATGACTATTGAGGGCAAAAAATTACTGTTTGGGCCAAAAATATACCCGTTTAGTATGAGCTTGGCATAAGTTCGTTTTCCTGGATTAGATTTGATTTCATCTGCATTCAGACTAAACCTTCTCGACGATGCCATTCTTCAACGTAACTCCTTTTATCAGTGTCTGGCGTTACAGATTCCGGAAAACCGCTAGCTTCCACTTTTAATTTAAGGAAAACATTTATGAATGATTTGAGCAATTCATTACTTTGCTTTTCTTTTTCCCAATGCCAGACTTCGAATACCACAACAATTCGGTGATTCATATTTAGAGCTTCCACAATTTCAGCACCCATGTTTACCTCAATTTACCCATGTTCTCACAAGCACACGATTGCAGGTTGTCTTACATGCTTTACTACATTGTCCGCACAACGGAAACGTCTGCTTTCCATTCGTCTTTACTGGCAGAACTGGCGGAAATAACTGCATAGGAGGTAACACTAAACGCTTAACCAAAATAGTCAGGAATGCTACTGAAATTCTCCAATATAATTGTGTGCGTCGATAGACAGTAAGTACCGATTTTATTCACAAATGGGTACTCACTAGTTACATCCAAGTGACGAATTCTTTCACCAGGCTTTGTAGTACAGATACGTTGGTGAGACCCTACCACCATAAAACGCGTCTTTTAGTCGAAGTTTGGGTACTTTTTTCATTAACAAATTCGTTATAGAAGATGCTAAAGTATTCGTCTTCACAATATTGTTCCATTCACATTCCCATATAGTAATTACATCAAAGTCAAGATTGCATAATTTTCTTAAACGTTCAATGGTTTGCTTCCTTAGAGCTGACATTGACTTGTTACGTATGGATGCTTTTCTTGTGGATTTGGACATATTGCACAGCCGTACCAGAAGCACCCAAGCATTTCAAAGCATGTAGGGTTTCTGCAAATCGTCTACTGAGAAAGTTTCTATTCTTACTTCTCCAGTCGTTTCAGCATGCTTGATAGCTATGGAAGTACTGTGCACTAGCCATTTCACAGCCAAGCAACGGCTTTATGGAAATAGCTTCTTCGATTAGGAAGTCCTTCGGTTGTTTTCAGCAAAGATATTTCGAAACTCTAGACAGGCTTCAGAAACTGCGACGGCCTGTTTGCAATATTTGATTATTTCAATATTCATGTTGTATGGCTTTCCCTTCCTTTCGTATACAACTTTAGTGACATCATACCAAAGCTTGAATGCCGTCAATAGACCTTCCGTCATTCGACCTGTTCCAAAAGGGAAGCCTCTGGAAAGGCTCCGACATAGTTTTGATTTGCAGGTACATTAAAGAAATGAGGGCACATTCCTTTCTTTTGTCCTAACCCAAAGGCTTTAGACAGAGCACTCAGCGGTAGGGGTATGAAGTTCAACGAATCATTGAAGTTGATTTTGCTACTGATTGTGATCATCAGAACCTTACATCCGCGAAATATTCTCTTTTTAGGCTTGATTGATTTTCTGTACATGTATTGGAGGACAGACTAAGCGTCAAAGCGCTGAAAGTTGTGAGCTATGGCTGTAGTCAGCAACTTTGTGAATGTACAGCGTTTAAATCGACGAATATAATAATTTAACCCTTATAATCGCTTATAATCCATGAACTCATCGACACAGTCGAGGCCGTAAAAAGTAGCATGATCTCCTTTTGATGTTTTGAAACCCACTAAGTTTGTGTAAGCCTGTGTCCTGCATAGTTTCCAAATAACAGAAAATATACTCTCCGTCATTAGACACAAGAGTTGGCCTTTCAATATAGCACACATGAGTGACATCTTTAGAATTTCTCCATTCGCTGCAAATTGTGCATCGAGTACACTGCATTTTATGCTTCGCGGGTTCTACTAGTTTCTAGTCACCACCTAATCACAAGACAAACAGTTGATATATTTTTCGCAAAGGCGATTTCTCCTGTGGACGTCAAAACAATTATTGGTGAACCAGAGGCCATGGCAGTGGAAACAAGTGATAGGTACTTCTCTAACCCAAGCAAGATAGTACCTTTAACGGCAAAACTGGCATCCTGCGCTGCATTTACGAAATTCATGGTCATGACCTGACCACATTTTTCACAGAAGTAGGATGTGTTGCGGAAAGCAATTGCAATCGGCATCGTTGTAATTACGTGAAAATGTCTATCCTGCATCATCAAATTAGCTTTAGAGCTATTATCATTTCCGTGGGAATCTGGTTTATGGGTTGTTTTATTGGGGTTTTGGGCGGGTTGTTCGCTTTTTTTTTTGTCGCTTTTTCGGGAAACTTAGTGTGAACAAGATTCAAAATCACATCTCCATCCAAACGAAAATTTACATTTATTAGTCTTTCCATCAGCATATCAATTCCCAAACTGTTGAACTGAACAAGAGGGGCACCGTAACAGGATAGTTTAGATGAGACTTTGCAGTAAAATACGAGCATAGTCGTCATCTTGACTCGTTCAATCTGACAATGCTCTCAATAATTTCAGGGAACATTTGTGCATTTCCGATCGAAGAGTTTGTCAAGTTTCTGAAACTTAATCGGTAGTCTTGAACAAACGTTTTTTCCAGCTCCTGTTTGTTCTTGTAGATATATTTTCGATAGTGTAAAATTGAGTTACATCATCACGTCTGATATCCACAATATTGTCTTCACTTGAAGGAATGACTGGAGCTGAATAATTTGACGATTGGGTGTTTCAGCTGAGAATATCGTTTTCACTAAGGTCTTCATTCATTACAGTTGGTGGCTAGTTGTCACTGCTTTAATGTGGCGATGGATGAATCTTCTTCAAATGTTTTTCACGCCATGTCTTTGATACGTATGGTTGATTGCAAAATGAAGTTGAAAAATGAAATGAAATGAAAATGAAATTTGAAAATGGCAATAATGATGATGTGAATTTCATATATCACGAATAACGCAAGAGATGTTTCTTTTGTAGTGTAGTCAAAGGCGCTGTATGCTTTATGTGTAAAGTTATATAGTAAATTTGAAAATTTTCAATTCTTTGTTTAGATGGATTTGGAAATTTTTTCAGTTATGGAACTTGGTTGAATATGTACCGCTGGATCCCGTCCAAATCGGTTTAGATTAGATCAACCAAACCAAATTTTAGTCAGTTTAAGCTCATTATTTGCAGCATAAAATTTATATACATTGCTTTCACTATATATATATATATACACATATGTATATATATATACATATATATATATATATATATATATATATATATATATATATATTACTGTTTTTTGTAAGTCACCAATTTAAGTAGTCATATTTTATCTTATATAGGAATCTTTAATAAACAAATGCATCCATATCATTCTTAAATTTTGAAACGTGCTACTTGACCAACTTAGCTTACAGCTACCGTAGTAGACATATACACATTAAAGCTACGTTAGCATGTATATGTATATGTGTAGTTGGTAGCGCGTATAATTTAACAAACAACTGAAAGCTTTGAGATATTACTTTGTATCAACGAAACATAAGCATAAATCCAGTTTAGATTTTTGGACAGCTTCCGCAGAAATTTCTATGCAGTGTAGTAGCATGATGAGCAAAATCGATTTTATGCAAAATGCTTTTCTAAAGATGAAATATTTGTACACATAACGGCTCTAAGTTGTATACAAGCCATAGTTAAGGTTGCTGTTTGCACCCACAATTTTTCGTAAATTTATTTTAGATTTTTTGGACAACTTACGTGGAAAGTTCTTACTATTTAGTGTAGTAGCCTAATGCACAGCATTGATTTTTATGCCAACTAGCTTTTTATAGATGAAAAATTTGTACAGTTGTGAATTGTGTACCAGCCGTTAAAGTTTGATTTAACTGTAATCTTGTTTTGTTTTAGTGTTGAATCTGGGCTCTTATCTAGAATCTCTTATCATTGTTTTATTTTTGCCTACTGTGTGCCTGTACTGAAACCTCATTTGTCTGCCCTCCATCTGTAAATGTATTGGAAATTCCCGTGGAATACATAAATTCCTATTTCATTTCCGGCAGATTGCTCTCCGCTGAATGTCCGACTAAAATTATACCTATCGCCGACAATTTTCCCAATCTGAAATCGCTTTATTCAGCGTGCTGTCGTTATTTCGATCCGATTGCCCAAAATATATGCTCAGAGTCAAATGGTAAGACTGGGTTATTAATTATCCTAAACTGGTCTTAAATTCCCAGCATTTATAATTGATTGAATTTGCCTTTTAATTAGGAATAATAATTTATATCGAGGAAGCATTTGTCCGTTTTGAAAATAAACTTATGTCAAATAGTTATTATTATAATATAACTAGCATTATCCATTACGGTAATTGTTATTTTGAGAGCTGTATTAATGTAAAATGAAGTGAAATGTTGATAAATTTTAGATGGCACCAACTGGCACTGGTATCTTAATTCTTAAAAAATTTAAGAACAAACACTTTTTGTTTTTTTTCATTATGATAAGGAAAAATTTACCCTAAATAAATGAGCCCGATAAACAAGCCACCATTTTGTAAGTGTTGGTAGCACAAGTTGTTCTTATTCAAGTTTAGAGTGCAATCTTGTAGTGTTTATTATAGTTTTCCAGAGCTGAAACTGAAACATCCAAGGCTAGTTTCAAGGGTGTTGTGTTTTACAGTTATTAGCAACTAGAGTGAATAGAGATTAACGATTTAGATACACTAAAGGTGCATTCATAGTAGCGAACGCATAGACACGCTGGTACGAAAAGAGGTAATTTTAACTCTACTCTACTCCACTCTACTCTACTCTACCCTACCCTTACTTGAAAAGGCCCCATGTTATAGACCCCAATTTTGTACCACGCATTTACGTTGTAACAGTTTGGGGAGAATTTATTTCGAGTATTTAAGAACATTTTTGCTTTG
>JASAND010014576.1:0-14830 GCA_030248195.1 Trissonchulus latispiculum
GCTTGAACCAGGAACTGGTTCAACTTTGAACCAGTTGAACCAGATGAACCAGGCGAGATACGGTGTCGGCACTATGCTCATCGTGTTCAGCGACCCCGATTTACTATATGTGGGTACCACCCCAAGGCCGAAAAACGCTGTTTTTGCCCGTTTTTAGACTATTTTCAAATTTTCGGACTTATTATTAGCTCTTAATTCCTTCCCGTTAATTAGTTAATTAATTATACGCATTTTTGAGCAAAACACGGTAAATAAGTATATACCATACTTTACTACTACTACATTATAGTAACTAAGATCAGGTATATTACATTTGCGATTATGTAAATTGAAATGACATTTTAGAATTGGCTATGAAGAAATATAATAATTCGTGCCGAAGGCGCGAAAAATTTTTGGATTTTAGTTCTAAATTGTTTTAATTTTCATCAATTTCCAGGCTCAACGCAGTCTACAGCTGCTGTCTGCGTCCTAAATATTATTGCTAGATGGTAGATATTATTTCGGGGGGGGGGCATGCCCCCTTGCCCCCCCCCGGCTACGCGCCTGTATGGGGGGGGGGGGTCCTACGACGAAAAGAAAAATTCGCCCGGAATTGCGGCACTTTCTATCCACAAAAATAGCAAAACCTTATAGAAATTTTTTGTCCTCCGACCTCTAGGGGTGGGGGGAAAATGGAGAGAACTGTGTAGCGGCCAAAGCACCTAATTTGCATATCTCGAGATTGGCTGGACCGATTCGGCTCAAATTTTCACAGCATGTACCCCTGCCCACAGGCTCTTCAAACAGCAAGTTTGAGCCCGATCGGTCCACTCCTCCGTGACTTATTAAAAAAACAGATTCCAATAAGCCGCAAACTCCCTTAATTTCCCTATTCTAGGTTACCTGATTTCTGGGGGGTTTCGCCGACCAGGCCCCCTAAATTTTTCGAGGTCCCCCCTCCTCCAAAAAATTTCTATGTGCGCCATTGATTATATACATATATATACATACGTAAATATAATACCTGATTCTTATTTTTATCCAATAAGCCTTTTCTTTCATCGCCTTTGATGTGCTCAAAAATGGACACAAAGTTGTAGTCTTCTTGGGATATCATTCCACCACTGAAACACGAAACGCAAATTAAGCATATACTCTAAGATCCGCCCACAGCTAACTAACTAACTAACTAACTAAGAATTTATTCTGATTAACAAGTAGCCATACAGAATAATACGAATACATAAACTGTTTATCGCAGTTACACAATTCTTAGCAATATAATATATATATATGCGCTAGTAACGAAAATTTGTTAGTAGAAACAAACACAAACAGACACAAACAAAACACTTTATAACAGGTATATACTAGAGTTCTGGCTAAGTCACAGAAAGGGATGGGGGGAACCACTTGTCTGGTTATTTAATACCCCGACCCCGAAGATAATTATTCAAATTCAGATTTTTGACAGACCTTTCAAAAACATTTAGGCTAGATGAGTTTATAACAGTGATGGGTAAACTGTTCCAAAGTTCAACAATTCTGTTAGTGAAAAACGACTTTGTTGCTTCTCTATGACACAGACTATGCCGTATTTTGTAGCAATGCCCACGTAAACCTATACTAGGTGCTAACGTGAAAAATCAGTAAAATTAAGTGATATTTGATTTTTGCAAATTCGGTACATTAGTTTTAAATCAGTTATTATACGTCTTATCTCTAATGATTGTAACTGGAGCTTTTCTAAGCGCTGCTTATAGGAGAAATGTTGTAGACCAGGTATACGTTTCGTATACCTTCTTTGTACATTTTCTATCATGTCGATATCTTTTAGCAGGTATGGTGACCATATTGATGAATTATATTCCAGCACTGGGTTTTCTTTAGTGTTGGCGCCCTCCCACACTTTTTGGGTCCACCCCACTCACTATAGGGTGTTCAGAAAATGCCAAATTTTAAGGATTTTTGGTCAAAATTTTCAAAAATTTTCCGGCTTCACCGGAAATTTTTTGGTCAAAAATCGTCTATTTTGGTACTAAAACCTGTTTTTTAGCACTTTCGAACTTAGTTGTAGCAGTATACGTAGAAAACACGCAAATTTTACGGTATTTTTGGCATTTTTAGCACATTTTACAAGAAACAAAAATGCTCCTCTGGAGCATGAAAAAGTAATATGGGTGATGGTTAGGTTGTAAAATCAAGAGAGGACTAGTCTTTAAAATGCTTAATATGGGGCTAGGTTCAAAAATAGAAGAGGACTAGGTTGTGAGCGAATTAATATGGGCACAGCTTCGCCGAACAACCCATATTCGCGGTTTATAAATGTAAATCACTATTCCTATCCACAATGCATTTATAGTGCATAAATAATCGACTGCTATGTATTCTAGCTTTAATGGAACTTTCATTTTAGCAACCTTTAGTTTCAAGAAAAAAGCTCTATTCTAACCAGAGCATTTTATCCATTTTTACGGCAAATTTATAGTTCAATAATAATTTTAGGATTCTGACTTTCTACTTCTAATAGCTTTAGCATCATATTCTGAGATCTCTTCTCGTTGCATGCCGCAGTTTAATACGATTAATGACAATTTCGTATATATTCCTAGCTAGTATAACACTGTTTGTATATAAACATTCTAGTAGTATTCAACTCCTTAAATTCCCCTTATTATTAACACGATATTGAATAACTCTGTACGTGACAAAAGCTAAGACGAAGCGTGAAATAAAATGTGCTAAAAATGCCACAAATACCGTAAAATTTGCGTGTTTTCTACGTATATATACTGCTACAACTAAGTTCGAAAGTGCTAAAAAACAGGTTTTAGTACCAAAATAGACGATTTTTGACCAAAAAAATTCCGGTGAAGCCGGAAAATTTTTGAAAATTTTGACCAAAAATACTTAAAATTTGGCATTTTCTGAACACCCTATAGTGAGTGGGGGGGACCCAAAAAGTGTGGGAGACGCGCCAACACTAAAGAAAACCCAGTGCTGGAATATAATTCATCAATATGGTCACCATACCTGCTAAAAGATATCGACATGATAGAAAATGTACAAAGAAGGTATACGAAACGTATACCTGGTCTACAACATTTCTCCTATAAGCAGCGCTTAGAAAAGCTCCAGTTACAATCATTAGAGATAAGACGTATAATAACTGATTTAAAACTAATGTACCGAATTTGCAAAAATCAAATATCACTTAATTTTACTGATTTTTCACGTTAGCACCTAGTATATATAGGTTTACGTGAAAATACGGCATAGTCTGTGTCATAGAGAAGCAACAAAGTCGTTTTTCACTAACAGAATTGTTGAACTTTGGAACAGTTTACCCATCACTGTTATAAACTCATCTAGCCTAAATGTTTTTGAAAGGTCTGTCAAAAATCTGAATTTGAATAATTATCTTCGGGGTCGGGGTATTAAATAACCAGACAAGTGGTTCCCCCCCATCCCTTTCTGTGACTTTTAGCCAGAACTCTAGTACATACCTGTTATAAAGTGTTTTTTGTGTCTGTTTGTGTTTGTTTCTACTAACAAATTTTCGTTACTAGCGCATATATATTATATTGCTAAGAATTGTGTAACTGCGATAAACAGTTTATGTATTCGTATTATTCTGTATGGCTACTTGTTAATCAGAATAAATTCTTAGTTAGTTAGTTAGTTAGTTAGCTGTGGGCGGATCTTAGAGTATATGCTTAATTTGCGTTTCGTGTTTCAGTGGTGGAATGATATCCCAAGAAGACTACAACTTTGTGTCCATTTTTGAGCACATCAAAGGCGATGAAAGAAAAGGCTTATTGGATAAAAATAAGAATCAGGTATTATATTTACGTATGTACATGTACATATATATGTATATAATCAATGGCGCACATAGAAATTTTTTGGAGGAGGGGGGACCTCGAAAAATTTAGGGGGCCTGGTCGGCGAAACCCCCCAGAAATCAGGTAACCTAGAATAGGGAAATTAAGGGAGTTTGCGGCTTATTGGAATCTGTTTTTTAATGAGTCACGGAGGAGTGGACCGATCGGGCTCAAACTTGCTGTGTGAATAGCCTGTGGGCAGGGGTACATGCTGTGAAAATTTGAGCCGAATCGGTCCAGCCAATCTCGAGATATGCAAATTAGGTGCTTTGGCCGCTACACAGTTCTCTCCATTTCCCTCCCACCCCTAGAGGTCGGAGGACAAAAAATTTCTATAAGGTTTTGCTATTTTTGTGGATAGAAAGTGCCGCAATTCTGGGCGAATTTTTCTTTTCGCCGTAGGACCCCCCCCCCATACAGGCGCGTAGCCGGGGGGGGGGGGGGGCAAGGGGGGCATGCCCCCCCCCGAAATAATATCTGCCATCTAGCAATATTTAGGACGCAGACAGCAGCTGTAGACTGCGTTGAGCCTGGAAATTGATGAAAATTAAAACAATTTAGAACTAAAATCCAAAAATTTTTCGCGCCTTCGGTACGAATTATTATATTTCTTCATAGCCAATTCTAAAATGTCATTTCAATTTAGACAAGAAATAAAAATGCTCCTCTGGAGCATGAAAAAGTAATATGGGTGATGGTGAGGTTGCAAAATCAAGGAGGACTAGTCTTTCAAATGCTTAATATGGGGCTAGGTTAAAAAATAGAAGAGGACTAGGTTGTGAGCGAATTAATATGGGCACAGCTTCGCCGAACAACCCATATTCGCGGTTTGTAAATGTAAATTATTATGCATATCCACGATACATTTGGTTTATAGTTCATAAATTACCTACAGCTACGGTATGTGCTCGAGCTTTATTCGAACTTTTATTTTAGCAAACGTTTTCTTCGATAAGTGCTTCATACTAACCAGCGCATTTTACGTATCCATTTATACGGAAAATTTATATTCAAGAATAATTTAGGACTGTCCCACGATCTTCTATTTCCTCAAGACTTGGACCAATAGCTTTAGCATCATATCCTTAGACCTCTCCTAGTAGTAGAGCCTGCGGTAGTTCAACACAACAAAATTATGATAATTTACGTATATATTCCCAGCAGCTGGTCTAACAGTACATGCAAACAGCTATATTCGATGAGTATTCAACTGCTTAAATTTTTTATTGACTGACATTGATAGCTCTGAGCTAAGACGAAACGTGAAATCCCGCGAATATGGGTTGTTCGGCGAAGCTGTGCCCATATTAATTCGCTCACAACCTAGTCCTCTTCTATTTTTTAACCTAGCCCCATATTAAGCATTTGAAAGACTAGTCCTCCTTGATTTTGCAACCTCACCATCGCCCATATTACTTTTTCATGCTCCAGAGGAGCATTTTTATTTCTTGTCCTTCTGTCATTTTAAAGGATCCCTTTCCAGCAATGCGGTAATGGATACAAGGAGCTTGAACAGTGCCATGCTAAACGAGCGTAGTCGATTTACAATATATGCCCCCAACAAAACGCCGAAAAACGCTGTTTTAAGGGGTTTGACCACTGGTCAATAGGCCCCATAGACCGTAGTGACCACTGGTCACTCCCTCGATTTCGGCAATATACCCATTGAAACGAGCGTAGTCGATTTATTATATATGCTCTCTACCAAAACGCCGAAAAACGCAGTTTTGGGCCTTTTGACCAGTGGTCAATAGGCCCCATAGGCTGTAGTGACCAGTGGTCACTTCCGTCGGTTTCGGCGATACTCCCATTGAAACGAGCGTAATCGATTTACTATATATGCCCCCGACCAAAACGCCGAAATACGCAGTTTTAGGCTGTTTGACCAGTGGTCAATAGGCCCCGTAGGCTGTTGTGACCAGTGGTCACTTCTGTCGGTTTCGGCGACATGCCCATTGAAACGAGCGTAGTCGATTTACTATATATGACCCCGACCAAAACGCCGAAAAACGCAGTTTTAGGCCGTTTGACCAGTGGTCAATAGGCCCCATAGGCTGTAGTGACCAGTGGTCACTTCCGTCGGTTTCGGCAATATGCCCATTGAAACGAGCGTAGTCGATTTACTCCATATGCCCCCGACTAAAACGCCGAAAAACGCTGTTTTGGGCCGTTTGACCAGTGGTCAATAGACCCCATAGGCTGTAGTGACCAGTGGTCACTTCCGTCGGTTTCGGCGATATGCCCATTGAAACGAGCGTAGTCGATTTACTATATATGTCCCCGACCAAAGCGCCGAAAAACGCAGTTTTAGGCCGTTTGACCAGTGGTCAATAGACCCCATAGGCTGTAGTGACCAGTGGTCACTTCCGTCGGTTTCGGCGATATGCCCATTGAAACGAGCGTAGTCGATTTACTATATATGCCCCCGACCAAAACGCCGAAAAACGCTGTTTAGAGCGAGTTTTCCCAACTTTGACCCTGGGCGAGGAACCACGGGAGCCATGCTGACCAGTGGTCACTTCGGGCGGTATCGGCAGTATGCTCATCGTTTTCAGCGACCCTGATTTACTATATATGGGCACCACCCCAAGGCCGAAAAACGCCATTTTTAGTGACTTTTAGGCCATTTCAAGTAAAAGTGGGACTTAGAAACTTTTCGCCCAAACAGGCCAAAAAAATGCAAAGTTTGGGCCCGTCTCCTGAAAGCTAGGGAGCAAAATTAAAAAACCCCCTCGTTACTTTATGCACCCCTACTGGTAATTTTCAACAAAAGATACTAGACCTCTCCAGCTTCTACCCAGTTCTAGAAAAGTGTGACCAAAATTTGCGAAAAATAGCGAAAGTCCGACTTTGGGACCTTGGCACCGAGCCAAAATTGGCCAGGTGCCAAAATGACCAAAAAAAGGTAGCATGGGGGGATCCTGTCTACCAACATATAATAGTAGTATGGTGCCAAAATGCCCACATCGTTCCAACACTTAGCCGTAAAATGCATTTCCAATAAGCGTTATTCACCGAGAAAAAAAACAAACGCACGGTAACTATCGCCTAGTGCAAAAATTCGAAGTTTCGAATTCGAACCAAAAGTATGGTGGTACTTGTAGTACTACTCGAGTTGTTTACGATGGTAACCTTTTTACCACCGCCGGACCTCTAATTAGCTGGCACCAGGCCAACACGGTCTCCAGGGGGCCGCGCAGACGCCTTTATACCCATATTATGTAGGGGCGC
Source organism: Trissonchulus latispiculum (assembly GCA_030248195.1). Lineage (NCBI taxonomy): Eukaryota > Metazoa > Nematoda > Enoplea > Enoplida > Ironidae > Trissonchulus > Trissonchulus latispiculum. The sequence goes on from JASAND010014576.1 coordinate 7,098, forward strand.
TATCGCGCCCCTACATAATAATCGCAAATGTATATATACCTGATCTTAGTTACTATAATGTAGTAGTAGTAAAGTATGGTATATACTTATTTACCGTGTTTTGCTCAAAAATGCGTATAATTAATTAACTAATTAACGGGAAGGAATTAAGAGCTAATATTTACATTTTTGAAATCTCCAGGCCAAGAGCTTTCGAATGATACCAAACTTGCCCGGAAAAAATGAACTTTGAAAAAATCGACTTTCTCTTACGGGTTTGAAAGTGGGGGTTTTTTCCTCTGTATTCAGCATGATTTTTGTCAATTTTGTGTTAACTCGATTTTTCGAACGGCCCATAGGAAAAATTTTTCTATACTATTTTTTGAATATCTAGGCAATGGTACTTAGCAAGTTTATGTTTTTTTCCGAATTTCGATCTGGTTCGATTTTTATAGGTGGTCAAAAATGGAGAAAATAGCGTTTTTGGACACCTTCAGGCTGAAAAATTTCCAAGTCCGAAAATTTGAAAATAGTCTAAAAACGGGCAAAAACAGCGTTTTTCGGCCTTGGGGTGGTACCCACATATAGTAAATCGGGGTCGCTGAACACGATGAGCATAGTGCCGACACCGTATCTCGCCTGGTTCATCTGGTTCAACTGGTTCAAAGTTGAACCAGTTCCTGGTTCAAGCTACTGGAGATAGCTAGAAGGCTGAAATTTTGCATACAAAGGTTATTGGGCATGGGGAATTCACTGGTGGTGTTACTTTGGTGATCCGACCCATGGCTGGCCAGATCTGGTTCAACTGGTTCAAAATTGAACCAGTTCCTGGTTCAAGCTACTGGAGATAGCTAGAAGGCTGAAATTTTGCATACAAAGGTTATTGGGCATGGGGAATTCACTGGTGGTGTTACTTTGGTGATCCGACCCATGGCTGGCCAGATCTGGTTCAACTGGTTCAAAATTGAACCAGTTCCTGGTTCAAGCTACTGGAGATAGCTAGAAGGCTGAAATTTTGCATACAAAGGTTATTGGGCATGGGGAATTCACTGGTGGTGTTACTTTGGTGATCCGACCCATGGCTGGCCAGATCTGGTTCAACTGGTTCAAAATTGAACCAGTTCCTGGTTCAAGCTACTGGAGATAGTTGGAAGGCTGAAATTTTGCATACAAAGGTTATTGGGCATGGGGAATTCACTGGTGGTGTAACTTTGGTGATCCAACCCATGGCTGGCCAGATCTGGTTCAACTGGTTCAAAGTTGAACCAGTTCCTGGTTCAAGCTACTGGAGATAGCTAGAAGGCTGAAATTTTGCATACAAAGGTTATTGGGCATGGGGAATTCACTGGTGGTGTTACTTTGGTGATCCGACCCATGGCTGGCCAGATCTGGTTCAACTGGTTCAAAATTGAACCAGTTCCTGGTTCAAGCTACTGGAGATAGTTGGAAGGCTGAAATTTTGCATACAAAGGTTATTGGGCATGGGGAATTCACTGGTGGTGTAACTTTGGTGATCCGACCCATGGCTGGCCAGATCTGGTTCAACTGGTTCAAAGTTGAACCAGTTCCTGGTTCAAGCTACTGGAGATAGCTAGAAGGCTGAAATTTTGCATACAAAGGTTATTGGGCATGGGGAATTCACTGGTGGTGTTACTTTGGTGATCCGACCCATGGCTGGCCAGATCTGGTTCAACTGGTTCAAAATTGAACCAGTTCCTGGTTCAAGCTACTGGAGATAGCTAGAAGGCTGAAATTTTGCATACAAAGGTTATTGGGCATGGGGAATTCACTGGTGGTGTAACTTTGGTGATCCGACCCATGGCTGGCCAGATCTGGTTCAACTGGTTCAAAATTGAACCAGTTCCTGGTTCAAGCTACTGGAGATAGCTAGAAGGCTGAAATTTTGCATACAAAGGTTATTGGGCATGGGGAATTCACTGGTGGTGTTACTTTGGTGATCCGACCCATGGCTGGCCAGATCTGGTTCAACTGGTTCAAAATTGAACCAGTTCCTGGTTCAAGCTACTGGAGATAGTTGGAAGGCTGAAATTTTGCATACAAAGGTTATTGGGCATGGGGAATTCACTGGTGGTGTAACTTTGGTGATCCGACCCATGGCTGGCCAGATCTGGTTCAACTGGTTCAAAGTTGAACCAGTTCCTGGTTCAAGCTACTGGAGATAGCTAGAAGGCTGAAATTTTGCATACAAAGGTTATTGGGCATGGGGAATTCACTGGTGGTGTAACTTTGGTGATCCGACCCATGGCTGGCCAGATCTGGTTCAACTGGTTCAAAATTGAACCAGTTCCTGGTTCAAGCTACTGGAGATAGTTGGAAGGAAGGCTGAAATTTTGCATACAAAGGTTATTGGGCATGGGGAATTCACTGGTGGTGTTACTTTGGTGATCCGACCCATGGCTGGCCAGATCTGGTTCAACTGGTTCAAAATTGAACCAGGTCCTGGTTCAAGCTACTGGAGATAGCTAGAAGGCTGAAATTTTGCATACAAAGGTTATTGGGCATGGGGAATTCACTGGTGGTGTTACTTTGGTGATCCGACCCATGGCTGGCCAGATCTGGTTCAACTGGTTCAAAATTGAACCAGTTCCTGGTTCAAGCTACTGGAGATAGCTGGAAGGCTGAAATTTTGCATACAAAGGTTATTGGGCATGGGGAATTCACTGGTGGTGTTACTTTGGTGATCCGACCCATGGCTGGCCAGATCTGGTTCAACTGGTTCAAAATTGAACCAGTTCCTGGTTCAAGCTACTGGAGATAGTTGGAAGGCTGAAATTTTGCATACAAAGGTTATTGGGCATGGGGAATTCACTGGTGGTGTTACTTTGGTGATCCGACCCATGGCTGGCCAGATCTGGTTCAACTGGTTCAAAATTGAACCAGTTCCTGGTTCAAGCTACTGGAGATAGTTGGAAGGCTGAAATTTTGCATACAAAGGTTATTGGGCATGGGGAATTCACTGGTGGTGTAACTTTGGTGATCCGACCCATGGCTGGCCAGATCTGGTTCAACTGGTTCAAAATTGAACCAGTTCCTGGTTCAAGCTACTGGAGATAGCTAGAAGGCTGAAATTTTGCATACAAAGGTTATTGGGCATGGGGAATTCACTGGTGGTGTAACTTTGGTGATCCGACCCATGGCTGGCCAGATCTGGTTCAACTGGTTCAAAATTGAAACAAGTTCCTGGTTCAAGCTACTGGAGATAGTTGGAAGGCTGAAATTTTGCATACAAAGGTTATTGGGCATGGGGAATTCACTGGTGGTGTAACTTTGGTGATCCGACCCATGGCTGGCCAGATCTGGTTCAACTGGTTCAAAGTTGAACCAGTTCCTGGTTCAAGCTACTGGAGATAGCTAGAAGGCTGAAATTTTGCATACAAAGGTTATTGGGCATGGGGAATTCACTGGTGGTGTTACTTTGGTGATCCGACCCATGGCTGGCCAGATCTGGTTCAACTGGTTCAAAATTGAACCAGGTCCTGGTTCAAGCAACTGGAGATAGCTAGAAGGCTGAAATTTTGCATACAAAGGTTATTGGGCATGGGGAATTCACTGGTGGTGTAACTTTGGTGATCTGACCCATGGCTGGCCAGATCTGGTTCAACTGGTTCAAAGTTGAACCAGTTCCTGGTTCAAGCTACTGGAGATAGCTGGAAGGCTGAAATTTTGCATACAAAGGTTATTGGGCATGGGGAATTCACTGGTGGTGTTACTTCGCTGATCTAACCCATGGCTGGCCAGATCTGGTTCAACCGGTTCATGGTTCAATCAAGCTACTGGAGATAGCTGAAAGTCTGAAATTTTGCATGCAAAGCTTATTGGGCATGGGGAATTCACTGGTGGAATTTGTGATTGCTGCTGCCACAGTTATGGCAGCGTTCCCAAAAACTAGACGGAGGACAAGTAGGAAAAATGCTCCTTGCAGTCGCATGAAAAAGTTAATATGAGCTATGATGGTCAACATTTAAATGTGTCAAGGACAAGATTTAAAATGTTTAATATGAGCCAACATCTAAATAAGTAGAGGACAAGATGTAAACGGCTAATATGAGCCGCTACGTTTCTCTTGGGCTCATATTGACGCGACTAAAATGGCAAACATATATCATGGGGGAGCTCGGAGAGCCCCCCATAATATGAGCTATAAAGGCACTTTTACAGTTTACGGTTGGCATATAAGCATCAGTGTTTATAAACGATTTGATTGGCTTGGGAATATATTGAATTAATGTGATGATTGCGATGATAACTTCAAATGTGATTTTTCTCAAGATTTCACAACATGTGTAAGTTCCACATTTTCGTTTCTTCATTAGATTGGACTTCGGTTTCGTTTTGTTGACTTATATGGTGGCCTTAAATGTGTACTTGGATGTAGCGGTGGAGAAGAAAACGTTTACGTACAACTTTGCAAAATTAATGTTTATGCGTCGTTATTCATCCAAGCCATTTCAGTGTTGGATTAAAAGTAAGCAAAAGCTAAATGAGCGTCAATATGAGCCCAAGAGAAACGTAGCGGCTCATATTAGCCGTTTACATCTTGTCCTCTACTTATTTAGATGTTGGCTCATATTAAACATTTTAAATCTTGTCCTTGACACATTTAAATGTTGACCATCATAGCTCATATTAACTTTTTCATGCGACTGCAAGGAGCATTTTTCCTACTTGTATATATATATATATATATATATATGTATATATATATATATATATACTTACACGTTTATTTATTGTATGTGCTATATACGCTATCGTGGTGGAGAATTTGAGTGGACTTGATTAAGCCAAATGCTTTTATGTACATAGAGTACGTAGACGTATTTTATCTTAGGGGCGCGGTAACTAATTTTTTTCATAGCGACTGTTTCATATTCATTTCATTCAGTCACAGCGGAGGCCACATTACATGACACCATCACAGTGTTCAGTCCAGCAGACAGCTCCTTGTGCGGAATTACTTTATCATTTCGACTCACAAGTTATCTCATAAGCCTTCTCAAACCAATGTATTATACTTACGCCATTGCGATTGAGTACGTATCGGAGCACTTCACGCGAATAGGGTGGATGGCGAGAGGCACCTATTCTACCTCAGACGCTGGTTTCAATCATTTTAGGCGCTGACTAGATTCCCTATTCTGCACCAAAGAGCTGGTTTCAATCATTTTAGGCGCTGGCTAGATTCCCTATTCTGCGCCAAAAAGCTGGTTTCAATAATTTTAGGCGCTGAGTAGACATTAATCTGCACGAAACTATTGGCATTTTTCCGCTTTAGCAGCATTTCCCTATTCTCCCCTTTAGCAATGACCGTTAGGGCATGTTTGTTACTATAGTTGAAACAATCTTGAAAATCAGATAAAATAAAATAAATAAATAAAATGTATATAAAAATGTATTATACAACATATACATAATGGCATAATGATAATGATGTAATTTATGATAATGATAATGATAATAATTTTGACCAGTTTGAATGCTGTCTACGACTATTTCCCAAAACTTGGACGATGCTGAATGATGTATATACTTAGATCATGTTACCAATTTTAACAATTTATATACGCATAAAAAGGATTCGGTTTGCTCCTTGAGATATCTCCGTCCTGCCACAGGACTTGGGGTGCCGATGCTCATCCCCGGATTCTCAGCCGTAGAGTGCAGGAGTGTCAGAAAACATACGTAGCAACTTTATACCAAACCTTTTGTCATCTTAATTGTCTTGTTAGTGTATATACGTATATTCTCTGGGGTAGGGTGGGTCTGAGCGCTGCCGCTGGCTGGTCCCCAAGTCCTACCCAGCTATAGCTCGGTGTTCCAATTTCAAATTCAACTTCTTTTATCTTACCAGTGTATTAGTATGCACATGGACTGCTGGAGATAGTAGTCCTTTATGAGGTTGTGGCGGTTTCTATATATCTATGGGAGTTTAGCAGGGACTCAAGGAATATTTCCTCCCAGAAAAGTGTTGATGGGAGGAGCCTCCCCCTCTGTTCTTGGAGCACTTTGTTGGTTTGTGATTTTTGTTTGCGTGTTTTAGTGCGCGAAGACGTTCATAAACTTGATGACAAATGTGGCCAAGGATCAAACGGTTCAGTATGTCCTCACTATGATTGATGATATGCTTCAGGTTTGCCAGCACACACGCTGTGGAGTAAATTTGCTCCTGTATGACCGTGTTTTCATGCCGTGACAGATCTGAGAAAAGTCTGGAAAAAAGGAGCGTAGAGGGAGTCACTTTTGTTTTTGGCTTCTCACCTTATTTCTGTTCCTTTTTCTGACTTTGTTTATCCCCCCCCCTTCCTTTGTTTTGTTTATTGTTTAGGAGGATCCCAAATGTGTGGAGATCTTCAATGGCTATGCGAAGAAACAGAAACAGTCTGTGTGGGCCCTCTTCCTTCCCACCCTAAATCGACAGGACGGATTTATTGTCAATCAGGTATTAACGTCTTCTATCCCTCTCCCCCCCCGCCCACCCTCTCATCTCACTCACTCGCTCCAGGAGATAGTAGACAGTGGGAGCCTCATGTCTCAGTAACTGTTTTTTTTACAATTTTTAGTTTTTTTCTGTATTATTTCTCCTTCGTGCTAGGTTGAATGAAATGTCTGATTTGCATGAATCAAATTATGCTCATATGACTTGTTTGTAGTTTTGTTCATATTTTGTGTGTACGTATATGTATGTGTGTGTGTGTCCGTCCCTGTTTAGGTTAGTCGTATTATTGCGAAACTGGCCTGCTGGTCCTCGGAGGTTGATGGCGGCTGGGACCCGTTCTCACCTGAACTGCCTCTGAGACCAGCTTAGAAACGCCGGTAATTGGGGTTATTTATTAGACTGCTTTTGCCAAGAGCACACAAAGCAGAGGAGAGAGAGAGAGCTCTCTGTGTTACAGCGTTCCACCTGTCGCAACTGAACTCTTAATTTAGTTAGAAGATGGGAGATGGAACACTTAATTTCTCTCTCTCTCTCTCTCTCTCTCTCTTCATTACCACAGTTCGGTAGTGCGAGGGACTTTTTTGGATAGTTTAATACTATGACATTACGTTAGCTTATGCTTCTTCTTTTTCTTCTTCATATTCCTGGAGCAATGGTCAGAGCCATGAGTTGATCTTTCGAATCCAGATGTAGTCACAGACAACCCAGCACCAGTCTTGGCGGAGTTTAGCCGATTCTATGCCTGCCATCTGATCCAAGAACTGACCAGCTGATTCTACAGATGGCTGCCCTACGCCAGAAAATACCAAGGCTGACTATGCGGCTACATCGTTAACTGAGCGACTAAGATCGACACCAGTTCCACTTGTCAAAAATCATGCTTTATGCTGAATTTGATAGATTAAATGTGTCAAGCTTCTACTTGGCGATATAGAGAGATCCTCATTGTGGCATTTCTTCTTGTTGGCTTGTTTCCTATTTTGTTGCCGTATATTTGGTGCTTTAGAGCAATGATTATGGGCAGACCAGTGCTCGCTGTCTCCAGATGATGCTTCGAATTGATGAGTATCGCTATGCCTTTCTCAACATTGATGGTGTCTTCACGTACGTATGTGATTGTCTCTATTTCAGCTACATGTATTTACTCTTTGTCGCTGTGTGAAGAAAGGGGGGTTGTGTTATCATGCAGAGCTTTTGTTTCTGCAGATGCCCTCTCTGAGATATGGTGATTGAAGCTCAGGGATTCGAGCAATTGAGGAAATTGATTTGATTTGTTGAACCATTTCTGCGATAAAAG
>JASAND010014578.1:0-46004 GCA_030248195.1 Trissonchulus latispiculum
ACTGTGGCCATCCTACATGGGCAAACTTTATGTTGATTCGAATCCTCTCACCAAGACCTACAACTTTGCTCTTGAGAGCATTTTTCGATTACTTACGATTTAAGAGACAACAGGGAAAATTTATCTTCGAGGTCCAAAACTGATCAATTTTCGAAAAATCAAATATTACAAGATTTGAGCAGTGCCAACAGCTGGCTTGGCTGGCTGGCTTTCATGGCTTCGTAGTTTTTTCTTCTGATCGAGTGAAATAAGCCTCCGCACTTGAAAAAATCTTGAGCTTAGCTGATTATTAAACAATTTCTGAAAAAATAGCCCATGGGAAGATGTGTCTTTTGAAGCCTGCACTGGTCACTTTTCGTTCCGTTAGCTTCCATTGAACCTACACTAGAAATCCTTTTTTAAAGCTTGTTTTCTAGTTATCACATGTTCAAATTGACCAGTTGAAATGAGACAGCTGCACTCTGCCTAGTTTTGTTAAGCACATTCTAAACATTTAAAAGAAAACTTTATATAAAATTATCGTTATACTCTAAGAACTAAGTGAATTACAATCTTTCAAAATCTGTTGCAAATACGCGAGCCAGTATCATAAATCGTGATTTGTGTTTGGATGCAGTTATTTCAACCGCTCTTTCTGAGAGAAAGGAAATGTGCTAAGCACAAGGCTGAACGTTGGCGTTGAAAGGTATACAAGAAATTGGATGTTTTAACAAGTATTTCAGGTTTCAAATTTACGGGTTAGCCTTTTAGGCTAATCTAGGTAGGATATTACCCCCACTGGAGGCACTTTCCATTAACTGGTCGTATTTTACTTATTCATTGTATTTAACCTTTGTTAATAAAAGCATAAATATAAAAGCTGACAACTGCAAAAATGGTCTTTTCCATGCTATTCTGGTGAAAGTTACCTACTGGTTCTGTCTATTAGATGACTTACAATCCTCCTTAATCACTTACTGCATGAACAAAACAGTTTGCGACCCATATCTGGGAAATAACCACATCCTGGGTTCCCACTTGCTAACTGGCATCGGTAATAATTTGGAGGGTTACTCGTAAACCATCCATTGAACCAGTTATACTTATCCTTCGGTGGTCCTATTTCATTTGGAGCACACGGAACTGATTGCACCTGAGTAAAATTAACCATTGTTTCCATCACGTCGTCAGCCACTTCGTTTGCCATGATTGTAAGATCACAATTCAGTGCGTACTCTTGACATGCATCTGAACAAGTCTGCTTGAATCTGGCAAACAGGTATGTGTTTCCATTTTTCAGAAGGATGTGATCTTTGCTGCAAACGTCGCCTATAGTTAAACAATAAGCTCCATCATATAACTTGTTGCTGGTGAACTGTGCTTGTGAAATATCATGATTATGATTAATTCAGACAATGGTGCAGGCATTATTGCATCTTATAATCCTTCATTCTAATTAGAATTCTGGTAACAATGGTTACACTAAAGTTGTGTCATTCAAAATGTTAATGCATCTTTGTATTTCTTTTTGAAAGGCATGTATATGTAAGGTGCTTCATGACTTTCTATGACTGACACTACATGCTCAGTTCTATTTTGAACAGACGATCATTTCGAACACAATCTTTGGTACTGCATTTCGAACACAATATGTTCGTGCTGTTTTTACGCAACATTTTAGGACCAATTCCAGATTTGTGGTTGAAAAATAATATTTCGGTTCTTGGCATTATTTTTTGTACTCAGTCGAGGCATCACTTGTTCTGGCTGTAAAGAGAAAACCAAAATAATGATCTTTGCCTCAATATAAGCCAGTATAAACTTTTTTACATAAAACTAAAGTATAATAACTAACACCTACAACATTGTAAAATCTTGAAGAAGCTTTCTCCACTCGAATGCTTCATTAGTTGATAACAAAGAACAGATTCAATGACTATCATAATTGCACTGTTTAAATAGAGCTAAAACTATGGAAATATGACAATGAGCTTTCAGATATGAAAGCATAGCAGACTTATCTGCTTAGACTTATAGACTTATTGGCACTACGACAATATTACAAACGCTACAAACATGGTTTTACGAATTCTATTCAGCTAGCATAAATGGTTTATGGGTCTTCGCCGTTTTCGAGAAAAACATTTTTTCAAAATTGTTGTCATATGCAATGTTGGTTTCCACATACTCAATCGATACAGTCCTATTTTTTATATCCCAGTTTGCTTTAATATGGAGATTTTGTCGAAAAGTATTTTGTATATTTAAAATTTTAAAACTACCGGACTATCCGACGGGCACACACATAACGCTCGCTCAATGTTTATGCGTTCGTTCCAAAAAGCAAAAACTTAATTTGCATAACATCAACGAGTATTGAGCGGAATATCAGCAGCATTCGTTTTTCCTACTTGGAGAATAAACATCTTTTGGTTAAACATGAACATAAAAAACATAAACATAACATAACAATAACATAACATAACATACATACATAACATAACAGAGACATAAACATCAAAAGTATTTAATCCAAACTAAAACCGACTATAATAAACCTGTTGCGCTGAATCGCAGCAGGAAAGATACTTACTTCGCAAAATTGCATCCATGAGAGGCATTGGAAAAAGAACCATCATCATAGCAATATTCAAGAATTTTGCAGCAAAGGAAGCAACATGCATCATGAATGCTGACCTAAACTATCCAGGCAAGATGTAGTTATTTCCTTATTTTTGACGAAATATGCAGAATAAAATAGGGTATGATAGCTGTCTTTCTCAGCAGTTATTGCTGCACCGTTATCCCAACTAAATTTACAATTGATTACTGTGTATAGCTTGGAGCGCAAGAGTCGTTAGCGTTATCAAGCGTTAGATAAAATAAATTATATATATATATATATATCTAAGTCAGTAGGATTTGCTCGACTGCGACGCAAACAGCAAACTGGAAGTTTTTCAAAATCAGTAGACCTTTTGACAATAAGCAAAAATTGATTAGATCCCAATCATCATTAGCTTAATTATTTTTAAACCTTTTTAAGTTCAGTCATCCACAACTTATCTCGATTCAACACACCAAAATGGAAGCCATACTCGGGGGGGACTAGCTACTAACTCAAAAAAGAATATTCATAAAACTGAGGCAGCTCATCATCATTTAAGGATTATTTTATCCAATAAGCATGCCCTGTATGTACTCGAATTGATGCTTCGAATATTCAGCTGACAAACAAAAGCTATGCCTTGCAATAAAAAAATCACAAAGGTACCGTAAAAGGACCTAAATTTGCAGTTGCCAGGTCCTGACTGTATTTAGGTTGGATGATTGTAGATATAGTCATGTCAACAAATTGGTGTGCTCTAACATCAGTCGTTGTTTCCGTAAATTTAGTGAAAGGGTAGGGTACAGCTAACTCTACTCTACCCTTTCTTGAAAGGGCCCCTTGAGACTCTTCCAAACTAGACTAGTCTTAATTGGGTATACTCAAATTGGGCATGATATGAATGTACATAATTTAGGTATGACTTCAGCCACCCCCATCCCGTTCAGACATACTATTTTCTTTAAGGTACTAGCTTTCTTCCGGGTATTTTTCAAGGTATTTTTAATTTTATTTCATTTTTCATTTTTCAGTTTTTGGGTATTACGAAATTAGCTAAAACTTACAAAATAAGGCATTTTCGTGGTCTTTAACAATCTGGGACCAGTCCCGTATTCTTAGGTAAACAGATAGGAAAGTTATGGTTTTTGGCCTTATTCTCGCAGCTGTCAATAGAGACATCTATGTAATGGCTGGAAAGGTGGCACCAAAATGAACATTTTTGCTTTCACAATCGTCGCGCTATCTCTAGCGTTTAAGTCAGTAGAAGCCAAAAAAAGTTTTGGGGTCAAAAATGAATACTTTTGAGGAAATCAGTTTTTTCAAAATTACTACCACACCACATATTAAGGACAATGGTGGTGTATTTATACCGATCGATACAGCGTCCAAATGCACATTTTGTGAACCCTTATTAGCCGGACTTTGTAGCTTTAAGCTAGAGATTTAGCCAAGAAATCAGTTTGGCAAAACTGTGATTATTTTGCTTTGAATATCAATTTCTCAAAAACTAAACGACGGATTCAAACGATTCAAACGATTCAAACGATCTGGTAGGATCCAAACACGCATTATTGCAGAGGGGCCCTTTTCTTGGTTATGGCTGAAACGTTTCTAGTTTCGAGAAAAGTCAGTGCAAAGTTTGAATATTTACATTTTTGTGTCTCCGCACATTTTGCGGATTTTCTGAAACGTTAAGTGACTGTTAGCCAAATCCAAAAAACGTCCCTCGGCCCAAGTGTCCTTTTTATGATAGCACAAGAAGAAATTTTAGCTGATTCAATTGATTGACTGATCGACTGATTGATTTGAGAAATCTACGTTCAAATACTTTTGATCTATATTTAGTTGTTATGTCAGAAAATTTTCTGTGGTTTTGCTGGTGTTATAAGTTCATGTGAATGTCCTGATTATCAGCTTAAAAACTATGTCGAATGCTCTTTCTAAACCCGAAAATTGAGAAAGTTATAGCCTTTTAAAAATTACCACAAAAGCACTGCACACAAGGATACCACCACCTAAAGTGTATCTAGTGACACCTTCCACAACGTTCCCTGAACTGAGTGAACTAAGTTTGCTCTTAAATTTTAAGTTTACTTCAGTTAGGCTGCAGGAAACAACCTAATAAAACAATAAGACAACCTTTGGCGAGCATTATTAAAACTGGGTTGAGTTCAACCGGGTTGTGTTTATCAGTGGTCTTCAGTGGCTGTGTACACTTCATGTTTATCATTTGCTGTTTTGTTATTTCATAGTAATTGCCTAGTGTGTGTTGTACTGGCAATAAAATAGTAGTAGTAGTAGTAGTAGTAGTAGTGTTTACAATTTGTTTGACAGTAGTTAGTAGCGAATTTGTATGCCACAGAAGTTTGCCAGTTGGAACAAATTTACGAATTATATGTGACATGTTATCTGGTTTCGATTTGATCTGCATCTGATTCATTTGGGCTCACCTGACAATTAAAATTTAATTTAATTTAATTTTAGCAACATAGCATTGCTTTCGTGAAGAGTAGGCAAGCATTCTTACCTGCAGTCCAGACTGGTGTGAACTGTAGAATACACCAGGCATTCTCTACTTTGCTCAACTGAAAATTGCTCAAAGTGTTGCACTCTCGCCGTGAAAGAAGCATTGAAACCAGTGCACTTATCTGTCATTTTTCCAGCGTCTGATCGAGCGTTTGTTTGGAAGCTGCAGCGTTATCGTTGAAACGATGCATATGCTACGCAAAAATACCGTGAGATTCTTTCTAATTGCTCTGATTGCTGTAAAGTATAGCTTTACAAAGTTGAGAAAAGTAGACAAAATTCAGGTTACGCATAAAATTTAGCTAATTAATCCAGAACTAAGAGTAATTTTATAATGAATAATATGCTCCCTAGTTTTATTTGATAGAGGTGTTAAATATCAGCAACCCAGAAAGGTTGAAATCAGCGTAATAATCTAGTCTCAACGTCCGGGGGTGTGGCTCAGTGGTAGAGTTCTCGACTACAGATCCAAAGCTCGGTGGTTCGATCCCCGCCCTGGACACTTTTCTTCACGTCTTTCAGATCCTGATTTCAACCTTTCACATTTGGCGACCGTGCCGTGTCCTTACCGCTCTGAGGAGATGAAGTCGTTTGTGATGCCTGGGAATTGTGGAATTGCAGGTCCTTGAGATAATTGGTTTGGTATATGGTGGTCCTCGTGGTGCTAAGGGTTAATATGACGGTTATTGGTTCTTGTGTGATTTGATAAGGCTCCCGGCTTTGAAGAAGAAAGAAGTATAATATGGCCTCGGGTTAGGAGGCAGCCGGGGAGCCGCCCTTAGACCACATGGTACTTGGATTTGAGGACCGACCTGCAATTCCTGGAAATTCGAGGCCGAATTTCAATTAGCAAGGGGAGTATGTTAAATATCAGCAACCCAGAAAGGTTGAAATCAGCGTAATAACATACTTTCAACGTCCGGGGATGTGGCTCAGTGGTAGAGCTCTCGACTGAAGATCCAAAGCTCGGTGGTTCGATCCCCGCCCTGGACACTTTTCTTCACATCTTTCAGATCCTGATTTCAACCTTTCACAGAGGTATCCAACGACTTAAGGGGGGGGGTCACTTTGGTAAAAAATCGATAGTCACGGATTTCGCTCATTTTTACACATAATATGCCCCCATATGTTCTGAAAAATAACTTAGAATATTAGCGTTCGAAATTAAACTGTGACAGAGTTATTCAGGTTCAAAGCCGGAAAACTTGAAAATTCCGGCGATGAGCCCTGCAAGGTCAGGTGGAGACCAAACGCGACCGAAAGCTGGGTTAACCGATACACCAAATTAAAGCTTTTACTAAGGTAATATTTAAGTGCAGACGTGGCTCAAGGCCAGCTATCCAGGCGTTCATAATGCATGCTTGAGTGCTGCATTGACCTAACCTTGCAGGATTGCCCAGTATAACTTTAACTCGTTCTATCTTGCACAGACAACATTTTAGACCCATAGTTGTATGAGAAAAGTTGCTCCTCGTTCCATTAGCTATCGATTGATACCAATTTTGTCTATATTTGGAAAAATTTTAAAATTGACATTTTTCACCTATAAAGATCAAAGGTGCCGCCACAGCAGCATGTTCAATATTGACGCATTTGTTTTGGCCACATTATGTGACAGACATAGACATATTAATTAATCTGCCAAGTTTGGTGATCTTTTACCACATAATGAGTGAGAAATTATCAAAAGAATGTGAAAATTATGAAAAATGGCCATTTTTAGCAAAATTTGCTGTTTTTGTGGCAAGTTTTTTGAGCTTACTGTAGATGATAGAAACATGCGAGTACTTTCATAAGACGCGGCTTTAAGCGTATAGTGCAGCTATCTATTGGCCGTTTCTGTAGCGTTTGCCAATCGTTCAGGACAAGCAAAAGAGTACCGTAGGTGCTGTTTTTCATGGTCCAAAAATGGGCGATTTTCCAAAATTCTGACTTTAAAAATTCGCCAAAAATCCAATACTGAACACAATCGTTTCAGAGGAGATAGCTGCACTCTACAATATGTCTTTAATGGTTATGAAAAGGTTTCAAAGTTCTGACTCTTATACAGCAAAAAATTTTTCTGCCACAAACTTTTTAACCTAACTTTTTCATTTTCCTATGTTTAACACATGTCGAGGTCACCTTTAAGGGCATGTACAGAACGATAGAAGCAATATTTCGCAAAACGCACTTGTCTTGTTTCGCGGACCCATGGGGACTACAAAATATGTGAAAATCAGCAAAATCGGAGATGGTCGAAAAATCGGCTAAAAAGTGACCCCCCCCCTTAAAGGGGGGGGGGGGGGGGCTACTAAAATCGACTTGCCCCGACTTTGTCCGATTGGCCTACTTTTTGGCGAAGATATAGAGCATGGTCGTGGTCAAAAAAATATCGGGTACTGAGATCTTTGTTGCCTTCCAGCCACGTGCAGCTGTCAAGTTTAATACCCGACCCCCATTTTTCGCAACTACCAACATAATTAATTAAAAATTTCTACTGACTGCTAGGCCCAAGCTTCAAAGCTGTCATTCGCCAATATGATTTGGCACATATGTCCCTACCTGCAGAAAAATACTAGATGTCTGTATCTTATCTGCATCTAAGGGAATTACTCTTCAAAGTAGAAGTTTCGGCAAAAATTTAAAAAATTTTGGCTAACGAAAGGAAAATTTTATTACTGGTGCGAGCTATAAGGCTGTAATTTGACATAGAAGGAGGCCCTATAGGAGTACTCATTTGTGCCAAATGGCAAGTGAAAGTGCCGAGTGAAAAAATTTTTATGTCAACTTTAATCTTCAAAAATTGCCGAAACCGCCATTTTCAGTCTGTCGGATCTTGTGTAGAGGCTTTCTGCAGCCATAGAAGTCGCAAACCTTCACTAATCGAGCTGAAATTTTTTGTGGGAGTGTTTTCGACCTCGCTGAGTTCAAATATCTCAAAAAAATTTAATTTGAAAAAATTTGATTTTTTCGATTTCTGGGCATTCCCCAAAAAAGGCGTTTTAGGAAATTTTTGAAGATTAAAGTTGACATAAAAATTTTTTCACGCGGCAGAATTTCTTGCCATTTGGCACAAATGAGTACTCCTATAGGGCCTCCTTCTATGCCAAATTACAGCCTTGTAGCTCGCACCAGTAATAAAATTTTCCTTTCGTTAGCCAAAATTTTTTAAATTTTTGCCGAAACTTCAACTTTGAAGAGTAATTCCCTTAGATGCAGATAAGATACAGACATCTAGTATTTTTCTGCAGGTAGGGACATAAGTGCCAAATCATATTGGCGAATGACAGCTTTGAAGCTTGGGCCTAGCAGTCAGTAGAAATTTTTAATTAATTATGTTGGTAGTTGTGAAAAATGGGGGGTCGGGCACATAAACGCGACGGCTGCACATGGCTGGAAGGCAACTAAGATCTCAGCACCCGATATTTTTTGACCACACCCATGCTCTATATCCTCGCCAAAAAGTAGGCCAATCTGACAAAGTCGGGGCAAACCTTTAGTAGCCCCCCCCCCCTTAAGACACGTAATGTTCCATGAGAAAGTTGACTTCATTCTGCAAAAATCTGAAGTAGTCCACCAATTTCTGGAAAACGATTTATTTGCTTGATTGGGTGCATCAAAACCAGATTATGTTAGACTACTTTTAATATAAAAATGGCTTTTTAGTTCAAAGGAATGTATGAGTAAATAATGGTTCCAAGCTGATGACTCCATAAAGAATCGCCACCAGGGCTCCGACTTTTAACACAGGCGATATCAACAAAAATCTGTTCAGCTAGCCAGCTTAAGGGGGGGGGGGCTACGAACGGGTAGGCACGACATCGTCTGAGAGACCTACTTTTCCCCCGAACGTTAGCCAACATATCAAATTAAAAAATTTTAGGGTGGGCAACAATATATCTCATATACACCGTTTTTGGCAAGACGCCAAAGTACAAATTTTAGTTCGAAAAATGGGATTTTTCAAAAAGGGTTTTTCAGCTCTGGTGGATTAACGGTTTGACCAATTCTGAAACTTTCAGCCATAACTGTTAACTGTTAGTAGTGCTAAATATTAAAAGTATTCCGGCTTTCGAGCGTTGCTTCCTTCTTCAGCTATAACAGCTCAAAGTTTGAAATTTGGCAAAAAGTTGCAAAGTGACCATGCGCCGTTTTCGATCTAATAAAATTGACAGCCCCTACCCCAGCTTTTTACCACATATTAGGCTCTAATAGGGGCAAACTGTCTGTGAGTTTCAAGTGTTTTGGTTTTCTGGTTAGTGTGCTAGCAAAGTTTTTGTTAAGAAATAACCCTTATTTTTAGGCCTGAAAAGCTAGCCAAGCGCAGTAAAAATGGGGTCAAAACATTTTCTGTCTCCGATTTTGCCGAAAAGGTGCTTATAGGGGTTATTTGACCTGCTGAATCCGAATATGAAATCCGTTTTTCGATATGACGCTTCCTTCGTTCAGTATGCGCTTACAACTGTCTTAGAGCTTTTTGGAGCGATCGCCATCCATACTTTGAGAAATCAATCTAGCATTTCTAAACATTGGAGCGAGGTTTAGTGACATAGCTTTCGGCACATCTTGGTACACTCGCTGGCCTGTACTGTGCAAAATTTCAGCCGATTCTGCCACAGTACTTTGGAGTAATTGACTCACATCTTCGAAATGGCTCCAAATAACAGCACCAAATATCGATAATATAATCCTGCACTGCGAACGCAGGAATAACGAAATCATGTCGTTTATACCAAAGTTAAGACAGATACTTGGAGTATTAATTGCAGCAAAGTTTGGCTCATTTGGTGAAGCACAGCTCATTAGAAGTCAGTTAACCTCCACCCGTATAGACCTACAACACCCAATTTTTCGCACTTTGATGGTATAGCACAGAAAAGTAGGCAATGGTCTAGAGATTATTTTACACGACATCAAAGCACTATATGTCAGAACTAATTCCTGAGAATTTTGGTACCGTGCCTTGCACATAGCGACCAGGGCGAGGAAAAGTTTGTGAACGAGTCATGTCGAGCTTTGGACCGACAACACCAACTTCTGATGGCTCCACAGGACGCCACGCTGCATGGAATTCTTTCAAACTTTAAACTATTTTACACTAAACCTAATACTATTATGTGGCAAAAGACTAGCTAGCTTTTCCAATATCGAACTTTTAGTGAAATTCGTAGCCCCCCCTTAAACTTTAAAGGGGGACCACTGCATCAAATTTACAGTCCAGAAATGAATTAGTTGATGACAAGATTAGAGTAAGTTAGTTTGTTAATGTTTAATGCATTGCAGTCGGAGGCTGCTGCATCCGTCGGTACACGGGAAAGACAGCCGAAGACAGAAAGTCCGTCCAATGGAAAACTACTGCGTAATGGTCCCCATAGTTTTGCCAGCAACTAGAAACGTACAGAACAAAGACACAAAAGCACTCAGTCGCTGCAGCAAGAAGGCTATAGTTATAATAGCGATTGAGCGAAGCTGATTTTAAGACACATCACTTGTACAACATAACTAAGAGTGTCTCAAGCGTCACACTCTTATGATGCCAATCTGCGTGATCACTGCTGACCCTTCCTCCCACAAATGTGGACTCCATGGACCACAAATGTAGACCCCACTGATCCCCCACAAATCTGTATCCAGTACAGATTTGTATGCGATCATTCGCTTGCATGTTTATGTGTTGAAGCCCGAAAGTAGCCAACAAACTGTTGAGATCAGATGCAGTGCGTTCAGATATTGTCTCCAGACTACACCACTTGGCCACACTTAGCAGTTTTGCTTTACTCTGAATTTTGTGCAATATTGGGGTGATATGTAGAAAAGTTCCCGGAAATGTGAATAATCCTCCGACTTTTGGATTGCAACTGAAATGCTCACGGAACCAATAAGGAATGTATATATCCATGGTTGATTTCTATTTAACTAACGTTTCGAGTCCCTGACCTTGAACACAAGTATCAAACGACATACGCATAAACTGACGGATAATCGGTCCAATAGAACATTCCTGAACTAATGGCAATCATCATGGGCAGACCTGCAAGATTAACATGTGCTAAGACCTGAATACAAGTAACAATCGACCCACTCAGGTGTCGATCACGATACAGAACGATCAGAAGTGATGGGCACGCACCATACGTTCAATGGAGTCTATAAAATGTAGTTACAACGCTCTTACATCGGAACTAAATATTCCTGTAAATAATTAAAAAATATCAATCCATCCCAACTATACACTCTTTAGCTTTGGTTTGTGATTATTGCAACTATTTTACGTAGGAACTCTGCTTTCGTGTAACTGATCAGCTGAAACATTTTTACCGGAAATATGAAACGTATCTCTTAGGTGTTGTACAATGGGAGTTTTCCACCAGGTTTCCCTGGGCAAACTTTCCCATATTTAGCCATGATAACGGATTATTTTCCAGTCCACAAGTCAAGTTCCTTTTCGAGTAGCAGTTGAACTTCCGCCGGAATTTCATTCGTAACTGGGTTTTCCAGTTCTGTTCCATTTGCGTCTGTCATTATGATACGGAGACAATAGCCTGCAGCAACCGTTGGATCACAGAGAACGCCACCGATCACTAACGGATTCCACGGCTGATTAAAGACAAGACAAAATCATGTTATCAGTACATTTGAATTTGCTATTATAATGGCATTTGGTATGCCAGCTACCGCGTTTCAAACAATTACCACCGTGCTTATAACGTTTCAGTCCATTAACTAGTTGCTTACGTGCACGGTGCAAATAATTAAGTTATCCGTATTTTGCATATTCGAAGGCATGATCCTTGGTTTAGTTACATCCTTAGAGCAGCAAATTGTTCAGTTCCGCAGTGAGCGTAAGCAAATGTGGAGAGCTCAGTTTATGAAAAATTATGTTAATGCAGTAGCAAAATTTGATATGTCGTTAAAAAAATAACTGGAAAATCTGACGCAAACACAGTAGCTCCGTCACACCTATTCCATAGTTTGCTTAACACATCCTTGTCCACTCTGTTCTTTATGGGATGAAGAAGAAGAACGGTCAGAATAACTTCAAGGATCCAGCTGAAATATTTTGTGGTAGGTGCTTTATAAAAACACAAAATTTACGTTTTTCATCTGCTTTATCGTTCAAAATTTCGCAAACTTTATCCCCAAAGTCATCAGTTTCCTTACAGGAGATAGATGCAGTAAAGGAACTAGGAGATACAGTATTAATTGACAGTGCTGGAACACTGACGTTTGTGCGCAAGGAATGATTTTGTTTGAGAAGATAAGTTAAGCCGGGCGGGAAGTTACGACTTTGTGTTGACTTTAGACGGGTGAACAAAATTAGCGATCCCGATATCTATCCGATCCCGCGTATTGATGACATTATGACTTCTCTCAAGGGTTCAAAATACTTTTCTACCATAGATTTGAGCAAAGGATTTATGAGTCTGTCAAAAGATTCTGATCCCGACTATCGACCCACTTTCACAGGAGTTGAAAATGTCAGTTTTTCCCAATTTTTTCTGCTGTGACTCTTCGTGGAGCGACAGGAAACTAGTCGATTTAAATTGATCGAATTTTGTTTCCTGTGACTACATATTGAGGATAAGGAATTTGGTGGGTTAAAAGTTATCAAAATTTTTTTCCTGTGAATCCTTACCGAGCGACATGAATTGTGCTGCTTAGATTCAGTCAAATTTTTTTCCTGTGAATGATTCGCGAAAACATGTCATTCCATGGAGTTGGGTAAATATATATGGAATTGGGCCATTTGCTGTGGATTGTTTCATAATGCCGCATTGACCTCAAGCATTCACAGGAATTTATGCCAAAGAAAGTTAATGCTTGTCGTCTTTCATCGCAGAAGGAGAAATTTCAAGTACAAATGGTACCTTTAGCATCGATAAACGACACAGGTGCTGGCCCAACGCGTTCTCCTTTTAGTTCATCTTACGTGGCGAGCACAGTATTAGTTATTTTTTTCTGTTTTATCTTTATATTAAACTGAATTTAACTTTAATTCACAGCTTTTTTGGTGCGTCCAGGATTTGTGCTATCGTTTTGTGCCCGCTAGTACCGACAAATGAAGCCGCCACATTTCCAGCATAAATCTAATGCCTACAGGATCTGAACATTAGATTAACAACTTAATTTATTTCTAGAATTCCGCGGAATTAGGGTTGTTAGAGATTGTTGACATCAGAGTCAGCGGAATTTTTTCGTTTCTTCTGGAAAGTATTTGTTTAGATTTAACCGATTTTTTATTCCTGTGATTCTTCCCCGAGCGGCATGATTCGAGTCAATTTAATTTTATCAAATTATTTTCCCGGGACTCTTTGTGTTCGAACAGGAATCCATTCTATTTGAATTGATTAAAATTTCTTTCCTGTGAATTTTCGTGGCGAGACAGGAAAGTTGTCGTTCAATTTTTATCAAATTCTTTTGCCTGTGATTTTTAATGACGCGTTTTTAGCCCCTTGGAAAGCGTGATTGTGGGTCGATAGTCGGGACAGAATCTTTTGACAGACGCATTAACCAAATCGAACTGGACGAAGATTCAAAAGCCAAGGCTAGTTTTAATGCTTTTCATGGGCAGTTTGAGTATAACGTTTTGCCGTTTGGATTAAAATGTGCGCCTGGCAATTTTCAAAGATGCATGGAACGTATTTTGGGAGATTTATAGTGGAAAAAGTATATCATTTACATTTACGACATTTTGATTTTTTTCAAAAACGTTCTCTGAACACCTCGAAATTATGCAGGAAGTTTTTGACCGACTACGAGCTGCTGATCTAAAAATGAATCCGGGAAAGTTTTCTTAAATACTGTTACCTATTTGGGGCACATTATTTCTGAACAGGGAGTTGAACCCCTGAAAGAAAGAATTCAGGCAATAAAAGATCTAGCTGTACCTAAGACGCTCAAGGATGTAGAGAGTTTCTTAGGGATGTGTGCTTACTACGCTAAGTTTATCAAGGGATTCGCCCATCTAGCTTCCCCCTTGTATTCTCTGAAGAAAAAAGGAGTACGGTTTGTGTGGAATAATACACACCAACAATCTTTCGAATTGCTCAAAAAGAGTCTTGTTGAAGCCCCTGTACTCGCCCACCCTGATTTAGCTAAGGGATTTGTTTTACACACTGACGCATCTGATTTGGGGTTGGAAGCGGTTCTATCGCAAGAGCAGGATGACGGAAAGGATCATCCAGTCTCTTATGCGGCCAGATCTCTTTAAAAGTACGAGCGCAATTACTCCACACATGATAAAGAATGTTTGGCTATGAAATTCGGTATTGAACACTTTAGACATTACTTGTATCAAGAGTACATAATAATAAGAGTATGCCACTAGGCAAGCTCTATGTTATCAGAGCAAAACCTATGCTCTGCACGCTAACGGCCCACCCTCCCCCCGCAAATCAGACCCATCACTTCAAAGAATTTTGAGCGCTATGTTTGTGTTCTAAAGCTCGAAGCAGGCACAAAATTCGCACACGCACTGCTTGTGTTTTCGAGCTTAAGCACATAAACATAGAGCGAGTGAGCGTACCCCCGTTTCGACTAGGTACTGATTTGCGGGGGGTCACTAGGGTCTGCTTTGCGGGGGGGAGGGGGTGGGCCGTTAGCGTGCAGAGCATAGTTTTTGCTCTGATAACATAGAGCTTGCCTAGTGGCATACTCTTATTATTATGTACTCTTGCTTGTATGGTGGACCGCCTTTTACTCTCTTCACTGACCATTCTGCTCTGCGCTGGTTAATGAAACACCCTCCTCGAAACTCGCGTCTAGCTATGTGGTAAATGACCTTCTCTGAGTACGACTTTGAAATTAAGCATAGGAATAATCCCCAATTGAGAAATGCTGATGGATTATCTAGGAACCCCTTGTTTGCAGATGTAGCTAAAGGTATACCTGGGGAGGAACAGAACGGTGACTGACAATCTGTGCGTTTCTACCAGGAAGATTGCGATGATTTAGTAGCCCGTATAAATTCTGTGGTTGTCAACGGGGAAGGAAGGGAAATTCGTTCTTTCCAGCTACCCAAAATTTCGAAGGCCAAAGCCAAAAAGAGTGTCACCACCGTGCGCTCAAAGGCTTCACGTATTTCGCAACAGTCCGCATCTGAAAACTCTGAGGAAAGTCAACCGACCCCCCAAAAACAACCTAAATTTCGCTCTCCTGCTGGTAACGTTTCGGATAGTGAACATTCTGATGAGCCAATGCCCGCTATTCTAAGAAAGAAACGGGACATTTACTCCTCCTCCACGTCTGAGGAAGAGCCGGCTAGGGAAGAGTTGGAGCATGCGAAACGCAAGGAGCATGCGCATATAGTTTTTTGGTAAAATATTTGATGTTGCCGTACATGATAAGTCTAATGTTACTCTTAATCCAAAGTCTTGGAAAAAGCTGCAGCAGTTACAAGCGGAAGATCTTTTGTTGGGCGAAATTATCAAGTATAAGGGGGAGGGATGAGGATGAGGACATGAGGGATGGGGTTTCGGTACACCTTGAAAATTCAGAGATACTGTACTCGAGGTATTAGCGGTACCGGAAAGTTTGCGCTCCGAAGCTCTTGCTGCCTGTCATGACAGCCCTTACGCAGCGCATGGCGGTTGCAATAAAACTTCATTTCGACTCTCCGAACACTTTTGGTGGCCGGGAATGCATGCTGATGCAAACCAATGGGTTAAATCTTGTCCTCGATGCCAAAAAACGGAAGGGCCCCCCTAAAAATCCCAAAGCTCTGTTAAGACACGCTCCACTCCCTGTGGAACCCTTTGAACGGGTCCACTGCGATTTAATGTATATCTCGAAAGCGTCTAAAAGTGGCATGAAGCACATACTTAGTTTCATTGACGCGCTCTCTAAATATGTGATCGTCGTGCCTATCAAGAATAAACGCGCGCACACGATCGCCCAAACTTTCCTTGAGTTCATTGTTCTGCAGTATAGATCGCCAAAATATTTAGTCTCGGATCAAGGTAAGGAATTTGTGGCAGCTTTAAAAAAAGAAATTTGCGCTCTCGTTCAAACTCGTAAAGTGGAAACTACGCGCTACCACCCTGCCGCTAACGGTCAAGTCGAGCACTGGCACCGCACGCTGTTAGACATGTTGAGTACTGTTACGGAAAATCATTTAGAATGGGATAACAGGGTGCCTTTTTGCTTGTTGCTTGCTTATAATAATTTGCTTATAATACCTCTGTAAACGCTACTACAGGCGAAACTCAGCATTATCTCTTGCATGCATGGACCCCGTATTACCTGGCGCCACTAACGTAGCTATACCTACTGATCGCAAGTATGCCGGATTCGATTATGTTCATAATGCCACTGAAGCTCTTCAATTAGCTTGGTCTCTCGCCCGAAAAAAGACGGGAGCGGTTCAGGAAACACAAGATCGAAATTATAACCGTAACGCAGTAGAACCCACTTTCCGTGTAGGGGATCTAGTAATGATTAAGGACCCTAACGTAGCTAAGAAAGATCAGGTGTATAAACAGTTAGACAAACGTATAGGACCTTACCGGATTGACAAGATCTTTGGGTGTGTTGCAGAGGTATATCCTGCCGGTAACCGGCGTGCCAAACGAATCAAGGTGCAATTCAATAACAGGGTACCCTGCGTTGAGCCACGTGTCATTACTGTTCCTACCCACCAACATGATGGGAATTCAACCGACACGTCTGATCATTCTGAATGTGAAATTTCGAAATTGCCCGATTCAGGACAATCTGTCCCGAGGAAAGATTCCCCAAACGACAACCTTAATCTGAATCTGAAATCTGCAATCTGAAAAGAAGGAAAGTAAACATTTACAGACTGAAAAGGAAAAACTGAAGCCTATGCGAACGACCAAAAACTCCCGTTGACCGAGAAAACGTTAAATTACCATAACTAGAATCCTCCCGAAGGAGGTCTTCTGCCAGATTGGCGGAGAAACATCGTGTTTCTGATCTACCACAGGAACCAAAATTGGAACGACCGCCATTGTAGCCAAAGCAACAGAAAGGTCTACCCCCGTTGCACATTAAATACCCAGATTCAAAATCGGAGTCTGATAGTGCGCTCGTTTTCTTGGTAGAGGATCCTCTCTCGCAAGAAGTGGACCCAGAATTGTACAATCGACGTAAATTTTTTAATCCCATTGACGGAAATTGGCAGAAACGGATCGCACGAACTTACGGTCTTAAAATCAGACACGAGTTACCCGAAATGCTGCGTCATATGCCTCTTTATGAACCTTATGAAGTAATTGATGTGTTAGGAGATGAGAATTGTTATCATAGAGCTTTATCCTTAGCTATTACTGGTTTGGAAGATTCGTGGAGGGATATCAAACGGGGTCTCCTTGAATGTTTGGAATCTAACGAACACAAGCGACGCTTTCAAGCAATGTACCCAAAAGTTAATGAGGTTAAAGAGAGACTGACTAAAGCTTCTGAATACACCACTGATGATGAGATTTTTCTTGCCGTCGCTTGGTTAAAAACAATTATCATGTTCTACTCTAAATATGGTAAACTTTGGGCTTGGCAACTATTCCCCCCTACTGCTCTACGAGGAAAAAAACATCGAAACTGAGCGAAGTTCACTTTACATTTATAACATTAATTGTGATCACTTTATGGTGGTATTATCCGTTCGTGAACCTCCCCATGGAATTTGGCCCACCGGTAAGATTCCGAAATTAAGTATACTCGAGCTAGTCACTAGTTCCTCTAACTCATCCTCGCCCACCGAACCTGCGGCGAAACAAAATGTTTTAAAAGCCCAACCTGACTTCGAACGAATGTTTTTCAAAAGTCCGCTCTTTTCAGGACCCAATGCCAATTTCCGGAATCCGTTTCGAAAGACTCAACGTTCCAATGAGTCTTCGGACGAACAACACTCAGGTCCGTCTGAGAAATAGTCTTGGACGCTAAACATCGCTGTGATTTGTACCATAGTCATGTTATATAGTTATGCCAGTAGTTTGAGTTGTATAGTAAGGATAACTTGTGTCGTAATATGTCCATTGTATGCAATAACCTTGTGTGGTGCTTTGCACCCTAAACTGACGAACGGGTAAGGCATTGACCGTTAAACTTTGACGACTAATTTTGATTATACGTTCTTTTGTTAATCTACTCAGTTAATATCCATCCTTACTGATGTAGATTTAAAATTATCTGGTCGTCGGTCAATCCTTCTGGGCCAATAGAAGCTCCGGTTGCAGCTTCCGGGATTCACAGCTTCTGAACAAGTGCTACATAAAAAAACCAAGGTTTGTAACCTTAACAAAAACATGTTACAAAAGCGATTGTAAAAATAACCAAAAACTAGTCGGCAGTCAAAAAGAAACTGCCAAAAACTAGTTTGTAAACTGTTAGTGAGCCTGTTTATCCTGTATAGTTTTCTAATTGTAAATAAGATATCTATTTAATAGAAAGCACAAAACCCTACTATAAAAAGTAATATAAAGTTTAGAAAACTCAAAAAGCATCAGAAGACCTTTTAAGGGGGGGGTCACTTTGGTCAAAAATCGATAGTCACCGATTTCGCTCATTTTCACACATAATATGCCCCATATGTTCTCAAAAATAACTTAGAATATTAGCGTTCGAAATCAAACTGTGACACAGTTATTCAGGTTCAAAAAAAACAGGGTTAACCGATACACCAATTTAAAGCCTTTACTAAGGTAATATTTAAGTGCAGACGTGGCTCAAGACCAGCTATCCAGGCGTTCATAATGCATGCTTGAGTGCTGCACTGACCTAACCTTGCAGGATTGCCCAGTATAACTTTAACTAGTTTTATCTTGCACAGACAACATTTTAGACCCATGGTTCTATGAGAAAAGTTGCTCCTCGTTCCATTAGCTATCGATTGATACCCATTTTCTTTATATTTGGAAAAATTTTAAAATTGACATTTTTCACCTATAAAGATCAAAGGTGCCGCCACAGCAGCATGTTCAATATTGACGCGTTTGTTTTTGGCCACATTGTGTGACAGACATAGATATATTAATTAATCTGCCAAGTTTGGTGATTTTTTACCACATAATGAGTGAGAAATTATCAAAAGAATGTGAAAATTATGAAAAATGGCCATTTTTAGCAAAATTTGCTGTTTTTGTGGCAAGTTTTTTGAGCTTACTGTAGATGATAGAAACATGCGAGTACTTTCATAAGACGTGGTTTTATGCGTAGAGTGCAGCTATCTATTGGCCGTTTCTGTAGCTTTTGCCATCGTTCAGGACAAGTAAAAGAGTACCGTAGGTCCTGTTTTTCGTGGACAAAAATGGCCGATTTTCCAAAATTCTGACTTTAAAAATTCGCCAAAAATCCAACACTGAACAGAATCGATTCAGAGGAGATAGCTGCACTCTACAATATGTCCTTAATGGTTCTGAAAAGGTTTCAGAGTTCTGACTCTTATACAGCGAAAAATTTTTCTGCCACAAACTTTTTAACCTAACTTTTTCATTTTCCTATGTTTAACACATGTCGAGGTCACCTTTGAGGACCTGTACAGAACGGTAGAAGCAATATTTCGTAAAGCGCTCTTGTCTTGTTTCGCGGACCCATGGGGACTACAAAATATGTGAAAATGAGCAAAATCGGAGATGGTCGAAAAATCGGCAAAAAAGTGACCCCCCTTAAACATTCTTTTATTTTTGTTGTTATATATTGTAGAAGTAATTTGCTTGCTAGCTACGTAATATTCCTGGATAATACTTGGTAATTTACCATTTGTTCTCATTATTTAGGTAACCGCGGTTGAAAACAGGTTAATTGATCTAAATACACCTAAAGGAAACGTAATTGTTACACATAGAGAAATACTGCCTACATGGGCTAGGACCCGGCGACTTTAGTTGTAACCGTAAGAATATGATCGATTTTGACTTCAGGTTTTGTGTCTGACCCGCCATGGCTTCTAGAGCCCCTACCCGTTGCGCTCCCGTGCCAGACCTCGATCCTGCCGATGATACGCCGCCCGCGCCACGTACCTTATGTTGTCCTTCCGAGATGGGAGGTCCGTATCGGGACTATGATAGTTTGCCAGAGGGTCTAAAAATGCTGCGTGGTACTGTAGATGTTTTTACTGATCCGGAGAAATATGATATGTTTGGGCCAAATAAGCGAATACATTTGACTAACCCACAGGTTGCACAAGTTGCTACATTGATTTGTACGGTATGTTTCTGGAGATTTGGTTTAAGTTACTACGGAGTGCCAGTAACGATTTACTCAGTAAGTGATGAAGTCCGTAAGTCCCGTTTACCCGGGAAGAAAATATTGTCAGTCGTCCGTGTCGTCGTATGGTGGTGGTATGTGTCGTTGTCCCAATATTAACTGTCAATCGGTGAGTGTAATCTTGTTACAACAGTGAAGTGGTTGGCCCCTTGGCCTGGAGTTTAGAGCATTATCTAATAATACTGTTCGCGCACTGCGCTTGTCCAATTGTCCGAATACTTACCGTAAGACCGTTATGATTTTCGCATGCGTACGGTAGGGGATAGTACAGATTATCACCCTAATATTTTAAGTTTCCCTGGAGTGCACTGCGCTTATCGTCTATTTTAAGTTTAGTTCGGCAATTTAATTTTTACCTTGTCTAGAAAAGTATTGTGTTAAGTTTAGATTTTTAGCTTTGTCCTGTCCCTTTGCATTGTTGTATTCTGTACAATTTCTGCTTGCAATTCTAGTTACTTTTACAGTGGTGTATATGTTTCAGAATCATGTCCCAAGGCCTCAATAACTATGTGTACATGTGGTTGGATCATTATGATGATCCGTCGGATTTCACTGACGTTTCGTCCGATGTCATCGAAATCGATCCGGACGATGACGCTATGTCCGTCGATTCAGCTGTTTGCGTCACCTCCCCCTCTCTTTCCCCGCAGCCTGTGGTCCGTCGCCTGATGCGCCACTACAGTCCCCCCACCTCTGCTGCTGAAACCATGGGTGAAGCGGAACGTGGTCCTGAGCGTGAGAGAGTCACCCTGCCCCATGAGCTGCGGAAGTCGGGTTATGAAGATTGGGTGTACACAGCACACGGGTCCACTGCCGCCTTTGTTCCCCGTCGGCCCGTTTCCATCCTCGGGCCTCAGGTATTGTCCATGTGCACTGTTTTATATTTGATTTGTTTTTGGAAGTTTAAGTTGAGTTTTTATGGTGTTCCGTTCCAATTTCTCCCTGCCCTCATTACCCTTCAGTTTGAATGCTTTTCTGTTAAATCTCGCTTGCAGGAGGCCGTGCGTGACCTCCTCCCAACTCTCTCCAGCCTTTTTCGTTGTCCAAATTTTATTTGTGGTAGTAAATGCACTTTGATTTTGTACGCACATCCGTCTG
The DNA here is from genome assembly GCA_030248195.1 of Trissonchulus latispiculum. Classification (NCBI taxonomy): domain Eukaryota; kingdom Metazoa; phylum Nematoda; class Enoplea; order Enoplida; family Ironidae; genus Trissonchulus; species Trissonchulus latispiculum. The sequence goes on from JASAND010014578.1 coordinate 21,419, forward strand.
CCTGCTAACATTATGTCGCATGAATTTTAGGTGATTTATCTGAGCCTCGGGTACCGAGACATTAAATTAGAGTTAAATACTGACAGCAATGATATTCTATGTTTCTAGAAACCTGTGTTGGTTAGACCGAAAGAAACTTAGTCCCATCACCTAGTGCTCGAAGTTTGTTGAACTCCATCCCGATCCCAGCCCCCCATTCTCTGATAAGTGATAAGTCAGAGCAAAGATAAGTGAACTAGGCCGGTACCTAGCCATTCAATGTTTTTTGGTTGTATGTTATTGATGTTTAGCATATTTTAGAGCGATGGCATGCGCATTAGCGCAGTATGACAGTCTTACTTAAGAAGTGCCCTCCCCCCTGGAATTTACGGTTTAGTCAATAACCGGATCTGAGATTCCCTATGTTCCCCCTCATGAGTAAACTGTCACACCAAGCACCATACGAGACACGACACTGTTAGCGCTGTATATTGCTCGTTGTTACACTGTTCTGCAACACATGGCACTACTGTTGAGTCTGAAGGTAGAACCAGAAAGAACGCACCCCAGAAGACGAATTAGGACAATGACGCTACATTGTTTCCTTGAGCAAGAAACTTAGGTTACAGCTCCGCCGGTCGGATGAGGCGTAAAATTGGTGGGCCCGTGTACTGTCTTGCTAGGGACAGGTACGCTAAAGAACCCTAATCCGTTTTTCGATAAGAGTAGGGCGCTGAGCTCCCGGCGGAAAGGCACCCCCTCCCTTGGGATCAACCAGCACCCTGCAATGTGTCCGCCTACCTCCTGCGAGTCACGCACTCAAAAATGGACACACCCCCGAGTTTGCTTATAATCCCACCCATCGGCGCAAGGGGTTTGGAGCGTCGATAGACCACTGCTATACGCATGAGCACTTAATGGAGGTTAGATGACCCTGAGCCGAAAGTCCGCACGACGGGCTCCCTCCAGCCTCCCACTGTGGGACGGCATCCAGGCGACATAGCGAGGGTCATACTAGATATGACTGATGGGGAGAAGCAAAGGTGGCAACACCAGTCTATGCCTAGCGACCTAGAACTGAAAAGAATTTTACTCATAGCCAACCGAATCTGCCTTATTTTCACGGTCAACTGTATTGGTACTCTTGAGAAGTTGTAACTGAAACGTTATTAAACGAAAGGTCGCGTTACGGTTAGCGAATGAACTAAAATATTACTGTGGGAATAGAGTCGCCGTGAGCTAATTGGCTACTTCGTGGTAAGAAGCCCTAGTACGTACGATATGATGACTTATGCGAAACGAAATTAATTGTCCTTGCTTTTCATCATAACTTACTCCGTACATGGTTCTAATTTTAGGCTGTTTGCTCAGCAGTGGTTATTTTTCTTGGCCTCTTTTTGGTCGCTTTCAGTTGGTCCGTGGTTCGATCCTTTTATGGTCGGAACGTCAACATTGGGGAGTGTGGAGCATAGAAAAATTGAAATGCTAGGTCTAAGCTTTTAAGCAAGATTTAAAGCTGGAATGCAACTGAATTAATTACTTTAATATTTGAATATTGCTAGTGGATTTCAGCAAGTTTTGTATTCTGATAATTTTTGTATATCGATGTTGATCTTGGATGTTGACCTTATTTTGGTAGTTAGCTATTCTTTGACAGTATGAGTGTTCGTTTTCTGGGTCTGTTGAATATGAATTTAAAAGGTATTGGTTTGTGATTGTCGTCTTTAATATTCGGTCTCTGTTTGAGGTTCAGCATTGTTCGTTATTTGAGAAGTTTTAACAAAGAAATTTAAGATTTCTTGCTGTTTAGTGATGGACATTTTTATTTGCGAAAGGAATCCAAAATTGGGGACTTATCTCCCCAGGAAACTAAGTGGGGTTAATGCGTCCAAGTTTGGGAATTTTGGGAGCCTTCTGCACCCCTGAGCTTGGTTCATACGTCACTGATAAGTGACGTATGATGATACACACACACACACGCACACACACACACACACACACACACACACACACACGCCACGCACACATGATTGACAGGTCTTCCCCAAACCTAAAAGTTTTCCCAAATTTTCAAGTCAGTCGTGTTTTGGCCGCCGTTGAAGTTAGTCGCCTTTTGCTGCATTCTGATTCACGTTTTCTGCTGGCGATACGTACAACCGAGGGCCCGTTGTGGGAGAGACCGGTTAACATCTTAATCTATTTTGTGCCGGGGCAGCCACGACTCGAGTTTGCACTTTAGCGATCTTATTCTCAAATTAATGGCTGTGTTGCCTTTATCCATTCCCCTGGTTGTTGGAAGACCTGCCCGTTTGGATCCACACGTACGCATCTGGAATCAGGATTACCAAGGTAGCTTGCATTGTGAGTTTGGTCACTGCAGGTTTACAATCATACTATTAAGGAAACTTTACTGAGGTTTTGGAAGAATTGGACTAAAACTTGAGGATCGATAAGGGTGTTTAATATATGATGTCTGAATGAATTCTCTGGGTTTGTTTTAATATTGTTCATAAATGTATGTGCTGGTATTCGTTTTGATTTGTGTCTTGAATCCCATCGCTGTACCTAAGAACTACTAATTGTAATATAGTGATCGCATGGTAATTTTAATTATATCTGTGACATTAAATGGTAACATTATTTGATTAACCTAAATTTTGGCTTTACCTGCGTCTGAGCGAGTTAGAGGTCGCGATACTTAGATCACTAGCATTTAGGAAAATAACGGCGAACTGAGTACTTGGGTTTATTATTGGTCTGATCAAAAGCTAGGACCCCTGTGTATGCCATTGAATAAGTAGGGAATAGCAAGTACAATGCCAGAGCTCTTATCTGGTCCAATGAGATCAGGGATTAACTTTGAGTGAAAAGAGAGTAAAACGACCCCCCCAACTAGCCTTTTTGTTACATAAATGAAGACTATCATTGGAAACACGATACATCATGTAAAGCGATAATCTAAGTTTAACTAAAAGCATAATGCAAAATCAAGTTTACGAATGTTTAATTTCCTTTAAGGCAAAGTTTGTTTAATTTGTCTTTCCTGCTATAAACTTGTCCGGTAATGTGGCGGTTAGCCAAGAGGTGTTGAATCTCTTGATGATGCGTGAACAAAATTGACGAAGCTAAACAGAAGTGATTAAAGAATTACAAATAAAAGATTATTAAACAAGACCACAACCAATACGCATGACAGGAGTTTAGAAAAGTAAAGATAACTAGGACACAAAAATTGGCATTTCTGTGATCGCTGAATTCTACATGTCCCATTGATTTGAGAGTCCTGTTTCTTGTGGTTATTTAATTCATGTGTTTCGTTTCGATTTCTGGCTCAAAATTGTTTAGTTTTTTAATAGCTTAGTATTGCTTTATTTTCTAACAGTTAAGGGATGGGACAACGGTAATGGTTACCTTCTCGTTGCCGATAATATGGAAAAATGCTATTAGTGCTCCACATGTTATGTTCAGTCCAAATACCAAGAGATAACTGGAAAACCGTTGATTGTATACGGCTTCGGATCCAACGGTCAAAAAGGCAATATTTGTGATGGTAACCAGCAGAACGCCAGGTATTCCAATTCTTAACCGCGAAATATGCATCCTTTATTGCATTATTTGAATATTGAGCGATTTAGAAAGCAGGAATTTACTTAACCATAAACAGTAGCTGAGCAGTACAGAGATTCTCATAGCCCTACTAAGTTTGTGTATTGAATAGGAATACTGGTGTTGTTTAACCATCTGTTTTATTTGGGCCCCACAGACAACTTCAATACTACGACAGACCGCTTGGAGGATGGATATTTCCACTGTTTGGAATTTAGGCGAATATATTTTTATTGTCATATAAATTTCGCTTCGAACTTTAGAAGCACATTGAAAGGAGACTAAAGTTAATCTTTACTTTTTTGTGTTTTTGTTTTTTCTTTACACCACACAAATGTTTTTTCATTTGGAGTTGGTCACTGATTCATAACCAGTTAGGGGAGGAGAGAATAAGATGCTGTGTTTCTGCTTTTTTAAGTTTCTAGGTTGGTGGGAGGTTTCCATTATACTCATCCACTTGTAGGGGAACAAATAATTTGAGATTGCAGAATCCGATTTGCTATTGATGCCTCTCCCAAAATGGCAATTTGCTTGTCCCGCTAAAAATTAAATTGCACTTGACGCTATAATTGTAGTTCGCGGACAGTTTGACTCAGAACTAGTCAACTATATACATTCTAAATTGCCAGTGCACCCAATATACGTCAACCCATTGTCTTAAACTCACAAGGCTGAAATGAAATTTGATGACATTGTTAGAGGATATTTATTAATGTTGAGAGCGTTGTAGTCGGTGGCAGCAGCGTCCGCCAACGCAAGAGAGAAACAGCCAAAGACAAAAATAGGTCCAATAGAAAACCACTGCGTACTGCTTCCGTAGTTTAGCCAACAACTATAAAAAGCCACAACAACAGCTGTCATAAGTTGCAACACAAGGACAGTAGGCATAGTTACCAAAATAACACTATGATATGCAAGTATAAGCGAGACAATGCTGTTTTGATTGAGTTTCCGTTTTGAGCGAAAATATAAAAATTTCGAGACAAATCGTAAAAAATCATCATACAATTGCTGTAGGCCTTCCGATTTTAATTCCGCCATCCCCATGCTCAAATCCCAGGCTGTGTATCCGGGGATGAGCACCGGCACCCAGACCCTGACAAGGATAGGAGAATTCTCCGGAGGCTACCTTTACCATTACCTTCACAATGCTCAAACGAGGAGCCATGGAAAAGGTGACTATGGCCAATTTAAGTTTAAGTGCGGCTGGTTTTATCAATTTGACTCTCCGAATCTCATTATTATAACCTTAGAAACATACGCATAGAGTGACGGATAGTCGGTCCAATAATGCCAGCCTGAACAAATCGCCAACAACAAAGGCAGTCCTGCAAGAATGACACACATTTAGAATTGAAGGAAAACAATGTTACATTTTGCGCTGATACATGCTGCGTAGCGCGCTGATGCATTGAGCATCAATGATAACTTTTGTGCTTTTGTTTTGGTGGACTCCATGGTAACTGATAAATGAGGGTCCTGCCTCAGCCTAGGATGACTATAATTTCTAATAGTGTAATACCATCAATGTAGTCTGAGGGCAATGAAACGTTGCTGCTAGCGGGGTAAACTGTCTAAATTGAATGAATAACAGCGACAAACTTTAATAACTTACCAATTCGTTATTTAATAGTTTCAATTAAGATAATTTACTTAGTCTTTATTGCCTGAATGTAAGCATTAAGCCCCTGACCTAAGGCTCAGAAACTTAACTGGAGGCAGAAAGACGGATCGATTGCAGATATAGAGTGTTCAGAACTTTCCTACTTTCTCAACTAAACCTAAACGACTAGTCATGAACTGTATATCATTAATTACAGTTACATTAAAGGAGTAGCACCGTGGATCAGCAGAAGCCAAAGTAGAAAGCACAACATAGCTGGTACCTTGTATGTGATTTTAAGTTGGCACTTCAGCAGCTGAAAATTGTATTTATGCGGAGGTGCATCCGTAGAGTTCCGTGTGTGGCTGTGCTGTCGCAAACGATTATAAACCAAATTTGCGAATTGTAAGCTTCAACACTGAAGCGACAATGGATTAATGTTTTATAAAAGTTGGACAAATACAAAAATTTATCTTACCGTATGCACCAATGGCTGTCATTTTTAACGGAACCATGAGCGCTACGGAGTTCACATTCGTTGCAATACAATAAACGTAAAGACCCTCCACAGATAGTAAGATAAACAGACAACTGAATAGGTATTGCAAAGACACAGCACTAAAAGCGCAAAGACTCTAAAATTAAAAATTCTAAATTAATTAAGCCTAATCTGCTTTAAACAGCACAACGATTTCTGTTTATCCACAGAAATCGTTTGAGCTTTTGTCACGGAAATTCCAACGATCGGTTATTACCGTTGATCAGTCTATTGTTTGATTGAATGATCAGTGATACGGTCTTGATGTCATTAAGTTTAAGCAATCTACCGCATCCGTAGAATAACTTTGAGAAAAGGGCTCAGACCAACCACGCCGAATTTTACCTAACATTCCAAATTTTAAGCAAATTTAGCTATACAATTAGTCCACCAAACGCTCCATAGGTTCCACCTCAATACCTCCGTATTTTATGTACTTTAGCCTTAACAGTATCAATAAATTCAGATTCTTATTTAAACCGTCAAAAATCTGTACTAAAAATCATTCCAACCCACATTTAAGACACGACAAGACCCATGAAAATCAGGCAATATGACCGAAATATAAAATATAAATATAAAAAGAAAGATACAGGGCTAGCGTTTTGATCAATTAAGCTAAGTACCATATGGATGGCTTGATTCTGCATCCCTTTGCATGTTACCTTTGCCAAACCCACAGATATGATTATGTGTTGTGATTTTGCAATACAATCTAAATTTAAGTAAAACTAAATACCTCATCATTTTGTCTGTCCATGAAAAGTAGGAATAAATGAGCAACGAGAAATGCCAGCTCTTGGCAAATGTGGAGGACGCCTTGAACACTAAAGGATCTGAAGAAAATTATATACAAAACATTTAACTAAAATTGAGATTATAATACTGCCTGCGTTCGGCCTAATGAAGGAACAACAGCAAGACCTAATAGGTGGTACAGACGGTGAATGGAGCAGGCGTACTTGTGGTCACAAAGATTAACACTTTTGGGCGTGTAAACCGGATTATTAAGCAACTCTGGCTTTAGGTGGTGGTGCTATTTTGTCTAAGCTTGTCTTTGGGACTCCATTTTTTGCGAAAACAAGAAACTTTCCAAATATACATATATTTATATATATACAAAGTTTTCGTATTCTGTATTCGATTTTCCGCATTTCGTATTTCATATTTATTTCGTATTTCGTATTTCATCTTCGTTTTCGTTTTCGTTTTGAAAGTAATGGATGAATTTGAACTAAAACCATAATCTTTGTTTTTGGCACTGTTCTTTTAGCAAACAAAAAGAATACAATATTGGTTGCTTTGGTTGGAAATTGGCTGGTGCATTTGCTTTTAAAACTACTAAGCGATTTCCTACGGTTAGGGCAATATAAGACAAAATGAATTCTCAAAATGCCGGTCTTGAGGAAATGAGTTTTTAAAATTTACGACTATATGTTGATTTTAATAATGATTTATTTTAAACTCAATAGATTAACCATACCATTGCACATCTTACGGACCTTTATTAGTTCATGTCTGTGAACATTAAATTTAAAAACTATTTTGGCACACTGAGGTGTTTAAATTTTAAACGCTGATTTATCAAAATTCGTCCGACGGATTCGCTTCATTTTTTGGTATGTTGAAAATTCGTATTGCTGCGGCGGAGCACTTTTCTTGGTTCGAGCAAACCATTACCTATACTGCCATTAAAATGTTTTGAGTACTTCACAACATAATTGAAGATTCCGCAAGGTAGCTGCTATTTGGAGTATTTATGTAAAACACAATGGTGGAGTTTCAACTACAATTGTTCAAGTCAATTCAGGTCTGTGTAATTGGGTTTGATTTTTGTCCAGGTAACGTTTTCTTTAAATCATTCAATCCTGCCTTTAAGCTTCCATACTAGTCAGTCCTCGTAATTCGAAGAAACTGAATACATTTGTGAGTACAACTTACATTAAGATTTACATTTTACATATATTCATAAGTTTGCATGTAAAAGTTTACATTTGTAAATTTACACTTACAAGTGTATATTTTAGAAATAAATACTAAAACCTAAGCAGCAGCTGGCTAACGAGTAGAATCAACGCAATACCAGTTGACCACGAACAGCCGATAATACGAAGAACATCGATGATTACAATTTCGGCCCAGGAGAAAGGCAGAGGAGCTGAAACGCTGAAAAGTTTGATTCAGTGATTTCAAATATTTGCCATCAATATTGAGATTATTTTTACAAAATAAGAAGAGTTTGCAAATTTGAACTTAGCGTTGTTTCCCCTTTTTAAGATCTTCGGCTATAATGTAGATGTCTATTTTAAAACTAGCTAAACAAATCACAAAAATTGATACCTTCAAGGCACCATCAACACAATAAACATATTTTGTAAGTCACACAAACGCATCTCCAGTTCAACCAATTCAGAATTTTTATTGTTTTTATTCTAGCTTGTGACCTTTGCCATTACATTCACGTACTTTTCTCTTGGAACTGTGACGGACCCTAAATTCACTTTTAACAGTGACCGTGTGTAAAGTGGATTACAATTTAATTACATTATACCGGAAATATGAAACGTTTGTCCTGAGTTTTGAAAAATGGCAGTTTCCCGCCTGGTCTCCCTTTGATGACGTATTTAGCCATGATACCGGATAATTTCCCAGTCCATAAGTCAAGTTCCTTTTCCAATAGTAGTTGAAAATCCTCCGGAATATCGTCCGGTGGTGTTTCTCCCAGGTCTGTTCCATTTGCATCTTTCGTTATAAAGCCGAGATAATACCCTGCGGCAAAGGTGGGACTACGAAGAACGCCACCAATCAGTAATGGATTGAATGGCTGATAAACACAAAACAACGTTTTAATGATGATCAATGTTAGCGTAGGGTGCGTTTGCATAGCATGCAAACTACAATACGCAGCGGTATATGCATATCTGATGTGGAATTAGTTCAGTTGGTCTCGACATTTCTGTCTCAAAATTATTAAAATGTGATGTTAACTTCATGAACAATCAACGTAAATTTGTACTCTTGTGTGCGGTCCAAGGCCGGACTAGCTAATTGTCACTTTCTTTCAAATTTCGAGCGCGCAAAGTCAGTCTAGTTTGAACTCTCGCTGAGGTTAGTCGGGCCCCTTTGATAATCTTCACGCTCCATTGATTTTGTTAAGTGGGCGCCATCTGTCACTATTTTGGATTTTGTCTACGGTTTGTATTTTTTTTGCCTTTCTGTTATAAATTATGTTCTGGTGTCTGCCTTGGTTTTCTTTGTAGAACAGTATTTCGTCAATTTATTATTTTGGTTATTTTTGCGAAATCGGATAGTAAACTTGCAGTTTCGTTAAGTAAAAGTACCATTTTGGATAGGTTGTTTATTTCTTACTGTAGCCTAGGGTAATTTGACGTGGGAATCTGACTTGCACACACTCTGTCGAACTCTTGCAATCTTCTAATTTTCCAGAAATTCGCTTGTCGGGGGTCACGCTCTCAGAGCGTACTTTCTACAAGTTTATTTCTGTGATTTAAATTTGTTTGTTCAGAGATCGTATAGTCTAAATCTCTACAAACTGGCGACCGTTCTCAGGTGAGTAGCATGTCAGATTCTTCTCGTCCGGTTACCCGGGCCTTTAAAAGAATTTGTGATGAAACTGTCCGTTTATTTAGTGAATTACCAGTAAATCAGGCACCAGAGCATAATGATAGTTTTTTAAATCGAAATTTTTTGCAATTTCTGCCGGGGGGTCGTAGGTCGGGGGGAACCAGTCCCCCCCAAAATTTTCAGAATCCCACTCCCCCCCCAAGTTCGGGGTGTCCCCCACCCCCACCCCCCCAAGTGGTTGTTTCGTCCCCCCCTCAGGCTCTATCCGGTGCGGCGGAGCTTCAGCTTAGCCAAGCCGGGGGTGAGCTCCCCCAAAATCCCCCCCACTTCCAGAGTCAAATTTCTGAACCTCCCCCAAACCAGCATTTGGAACCCCCCCACCCCCCAATTTTTCGGGGGGCGGTCAGACCGCCAACGCCACCTGTGGGGCGGCGGGGTTCTGTTATGCAGCAGTCAGAAGCACGTTTTGAGGCTAGGGGGGTGGGTGGGTGGGTCTAAACTATGCAGGTACTAGCTGCGTTCTAAACCTTTTAGTAATTTTTACCTTTTACCTTTCTTTTATAAAAACGTTTCACATTTATTATTAGGCAATAGTACTGGGGGCGGCATTCCACCTTGTCGTATCCCGGCGGGTCCGTGGTTGCCCGTCGCCTGCGGTCGCCCTCAGGGAGGCCAAGGGTGGGCGGTCAACCCCGGACCGGCATTTTTGACTCCGTAGTTTTATTTCCGTCTTTCTCTGAATTGACACAGTCTGCGGTTGCTGACGGTCGGGCTCAGCCAGGCCAACGGTTGCCGTAGACTCGTGTCTCCCTCTCTCTAAATTAAGTCGGGCCTTGTATTTGCACTGTTGGCCGTAGAGCCTATTATGTACTGTCTTGTTGGTCTGCGGGCCTGAATTTTTTGGTTGTGACGTTGGTTGTGTTTTTGTTTTGTTGTTGTTAGTTTTGTTGTTCTTAACCTATAGTTATACTAGCTTCCCTTTCCCTCCCCCCCTGTCCCTGTTCGACTGCGAGCGCTTCCCCTGTGTTTACTGTTGTTTCGTATGATTGTATCGTCCCCTGGTCCCGGTACTTTACGGGTGGCCCATGGTTCTAGTTGTTCCATCTGGTGATTCGGGACCTTTGCTTGACGGTGATTCGGTGATATGGTTCTGGGTCTGGACGGGTCGCTTGTGCCGAGGGGCACCGGCCCATATCTCTGGCGGCAGGTCCCCCGACGCTTTCTGGGTGTGGCTCCCTGCCCATGGTTTCTCTGGTTGGCCCTACTTGTTCTGGTCTTCTATTCTGGCAGTTGGACTATGGCCATTTGAACTTTAATAATAAGTCTATATTTTGTGATGCTGTAAATGTTTACCGGTTATGTCCCCATAGCCTCGCTAGTCTCCCTTCCCCCTTGTCCCTTCTGAGCTAATTTTGTTCTGTTTTTGTTTGCCTTTACTGTTTCACTTATTCTTGCCTTTTTACGATTTAGCTTTAATCTTGGTGGGGGGAGTTATTGGTCATTGTCGTGGGTTTCGTCCGGTGGTAAAATTTTCTTTACATTCTCTTAAATTCTTTCCCTATTTCTTTATTTTCCTGAGACTTTCTGTATTTGGGGTGGGTGGTGCTCGCTAGCTCGGCATTGCCGTTCTATAATATGTAGTATTTTATTCTGTTCATTTCGGGTCTTTTCTATTTTTCTAATTGGTGTTTGTTTCTCTATTTTCTTTCTAACGTGGTGCGAGTTTACTTTGCCAAAAAATTTTTCCTTGTATTCCATGACTGCCATTGTGTTGCCTTACTACCTTGCCATGCCATTCAGTGCAGCTGTTTTTGCAACATATATGCTTTATTTTGTATTTGCTTTAAAACGTGGCATTGTCTTGATTCTATTTTTGCGATTCGATGGGGGTTTAATGTCCTCCGGAGTTGCTGGCAACAACTCCGGAGCTGCTGTAGACTATGTTAGGTTATCTCGGAGCTTGAATTTCTGTTTCTATTTTCTTCCTTGCATACTCCGGAGCTGTTTTGTTACTTTCGTTTTGATTTTCCTCTCTAAAAACGTCAGCTTCGGTTAAAAATTTTACTCCGGCCTTGGGCTTTCATTTTTCCTCCTCCTCCGGAGTTCCATTTCTGCTTTCGTTTATCGGTAAAAGTTCCTCCGGAGCTATTTTTTCTGCTTCTCCATGATGTTTTCTGTTTAAAAACGTTACTCCGGTGGCCGGATGTGGCATCGGTTGTCTCTTTCGAGAGCTCCGGAGTACCTGTCTCTTTTGTCTCCTGCGTCCTCGTCGTGGCTCAAGGGTGTCCTAGCCGTTTTCTTTTGTGTGTAGTCGGTGTAGTCCGTGTATATGTGTTGAGTTGTGTTTTCCCGATATGTTTCGGAGTAGTTTTAGCGTGTCTCGGAGCACCCGTGTGTAGTAGTCTGTTGGGGCCCGAGTAGTATCCCCGGGATCCGGACCTGAGGGATACGCAAATTTTACTCTTTTGCCGTTGATCTCTAAAACGCGTTTTATCATTACTAGTAGGTAGGGTACCTAGGCTAATCTGATTTTATTACTAACCCTTGAGCCCTTGCCCGCGGCGAGGTCGCGCGTTTCAAAAGAGGGGGTAGTCTGTGGAATTAGTTCAGTTGGTCTCGACATTTCTGTCTCAAAATTATTAAAATGTGATGTTAACTTCATGAACAATCAACGTAAATTTGTACTCTTGTGTGCGGTCCAAGGCCGGACTAGCTAATTGTCACTTTCTTTCAAATTTCGAGCGCGCAAAGTCAGTCTAGTTTGAGTCTCAGGTGCTGAGGTTAGTCGGCCCCTTTGATCCCAATCTTCACGCTCCATTGATTTTTGTAGCTGGGCTCGGGATCTGTCACTATTTTGGATTAGTTTGTTTACGCGTTTGTATTTTTTGTTCCTTTTATTTTGATAATTTCTGTTCTGGTGTCTGCTTTGGTTTAGCCTTTCGTGGAACAGTATTTCGTCAATATAAAATATTCATTTGTTTCGAAATCGGATAGTAAACTTGCGTTACGTTATAAGTACCATTTTGGATAGGTTGTTTATTTGTACTTGGTCAGGGTGATTGGTCGAGTTGAATCTGACTTGCACACACTCTGTCGAACTCTTGCAATCTTCTAATTTTCCAGAAATTCGCTTGTCGGGGGTCACGCTCTCAGAGCGTACTTTCTACAAGTTTATTTCTGTGATTTAAATTTGTTTGTTCAGAGATCGTATAGTCTAAATCTCTACACTGAGCTCTAATCTAGACAGCTCAGCTATTTAATGATTCAGATTATATAAAAATCATATTCATTTAAATTTATTAACCACAACTAGATTTCGGCTGAGTTTGACTGACAATATTAACCTGGTTTCTGTATCAGCCGCAGGATACCACCTCATCTTTAAGGAAATCTCTTACCTCTGTAGTTGCTGTTGTTGTTGATGTGCTGCTGCTGGTGGTAGTGGTAGAAGTAGCCGATGTTGTAGTAGAGTAAGGGAAAACCGGGTCAGGATAAATTCTGATTGGACTGAAAGGCGTTTCATATCCTGCTGTAATACAGCAGAATAAATGTTTTTAAAAATAATACTTAACTATGAATGTGAATTACCTGAACTTACTCTGATAATTGGTTTAACATGTTGTTTGCAATTCATGTGGCCTGTCATAATGGATATTTCCTTGTTTTGTGTCATAACTGCTCAACCTGAGCTGCAAGGTCTGTGGAAGAACTATAAAAAGTGAAGCGTTAAGATTCAAAAATGTTCTGTACCACAGGCACAGAATCTGGTTCCCCAAGCCACAGCACTGACATGGCACTGCGGATAGCAGTCAGGAAATGTAGTGTTTGTACAGTGACGGCATGCCTCCATGTAGTTGACATCTTGATTCGGGCGTTGTTGCTCACAGCCGCCAGTAGAAATGACTTCAGTGCAAGGCATGGTTGTTTTTGCAGCTATGTTGGCAATCGTTGTCATGAGAGGATAAGGCTCTCTGTCCATCAGGGGTTCCGCTGTACATGTAAAGTTACCAGAAAGACGTGCACATGCTTCTGTGCACGACAATCCAATAGGTCCACGATAGATGAAAATTTCTTCATTCACATCAGCGGCAGTATTCCGACAAATGGAATACATACCATTCTTTGGAAATCAAAAGTGCCTGCATAACTTCTGAGACAGATTTAAAGACCATTGTGGCAACGGGTAGAAAATAGGTGAAAGTGTTATTTAAGATAAAAATCAGGAAAGGCTTATTAGCAACCATTGTAAAGGATTTTCTAATTATCGTTTTGATCAATTGAATAACTACAACTGTTTTTAAGTATGAAGTAACATCTGAGCGGTTAGGCGTTTACCACAGCAAAGCACGTACCACCTTTTGTAATATCAGAGGGAATTCCAGCTACAACAAAAAGCTTGACGTTATAGATGCTTAAGAATTACTATTAGCAAAAGCACATAATATGTAAGAGTCTGATAGCTGGCAGGTTATCTGTTATCTGCGATTGAGAATGTACCTGTAAGCTAAAAAAAGAGAGACCAGGTACTGTTACACTCCGATCAATGAAGTAAAGAATTTAAAGGTAACACATGAGAATTTTCCTATCCTTGTAGAGGTCCAGGTTGGCGGTGCTTGTCGCCAAATGCAAAGCCCGAGAGTTGCATGCATGGTCTCCTGCTACGGCTGTTGTGCTAGGTAATAGTGATTTAAATGTAATCGTGTGTAGACACAGCGGTCTGACTAAAGCATAACAATGTAACAACTACAACATCGCCTGTCCAATACTATTCTGAATACTGTTTTGCATGAATGTGAATACATCTTGTACGTGGTCTAAAAATGCTTTTTCGCATGTTTTAGCTTGCTCTCAATATCTTTCCGACCAGCATAGTTTTTGTATTTTCTGCCACAAGAAAGAAAATCAGCTTTTCCGGTTTTTGCACTTTTTTGATGATTCAAGTGGCATAAAAGTACAATTTAAGGACTGAATTCCTTTATATTTGGCGCAGTTTTGTACACCTATAGGGTGCATAATCACAACAAACTTCAGCTTCTGCGGTTTTAAATTTATTGATTCGACGACCTGGAAAACTTGGAAAACTTGAAAATCACTGCGATTTGCCCTCCAAAGTCATGTTGAGACAGAACGGTAGCGAAATTTTGGTCAACTAATATGGCAATTTAATTCTGTGGGTTGGCTAATATTTTAATGCTAAAACGTCTCCGGAATATCCATCCAGTCGTTCACAGTATATTCATCAATTGTGAACTGAGCCTTTTTCAGCTAACTGTGCCCTCAAACTTTAACTTACTCTAACTTTCAGATACTACATTTCAGACACATAGTTCTATTTGAGACATTGTTCAGCTCATCAATAGCTGTCGAATGATACCCAATTTGTCTATATTTTGGAAATTTCAAAAATTGACTTTTGTGACCTATAAGAGATCAAAGGAGCCGACACAACAGAAAAGTTCAACCTTGAAGCATTTGCCTTTACCATAACGTCCGGCAGGCATTGAGATTTTTGTATGCCAATTTTGGTGACTTTCGAGTGGGTAACGAGTGAGAAATTATTAAAAAACGTGAAAATTGTGCAAAATGATGATTTTTGGCAAAATTGGCATTTTGTGGCAAGTTTTTTGAGAGCACTACAAACGGTAGAAATTTGCAACTACTGTCATAAGAATTCTATGTATGCGTGGAGTGCAACTATCTATAAGCGATTTCTGTAGCTTTTGCCAATCGTGCAGGACAGGCGAATATGTTTTACTGGTCCTGTTTTTCGTGGTACAAAAAGCACCAATTTTCCGAAATTTTGACTTTGAAAAATCGCCAAAAATCTGACACTCAACACAATTTATTCAACAGAAGGGTTATTTGCACTCTCTGATATGTCCTTAACATGCAGAACAAGGTTGCAGCGCTGTATCTTGCATAGAGCGAAAAATTTTTCTGCCACAAACTTTTTAACCTAACTTTTTCATTTTCCTATGTTTAACACATGTCGAGGTAACCTTTGAAGGCCTCTACAGAACGATTGAAGCAATATTACGCAAAACGCACCTGTCTTGTTTTGGGGACCCATTAGGACTACAAAATAGCAAAATCGGAGATGGTCGAAAAATCGGCCAAAAAGCGACCCCCCCCCCTTAAGCTAGCTTTGCTCCTAGCCGTTAGGGCTTACAGTAAAGCTGATATCTTTCCTATGTTATTCAATACGTTTTTTGTATCAGGTTAACGCGTAGATGTTTTATTGAACTAAACAGCAAGGAAAATTTTTTTATCATTTATTGTGGGTGTCCCGGAAATTGAGGGGTTGGACCGGTTCTCGGGCGCTTGGCGTGCCACTGAGAGCCGACTAAAGAACGAACGACCGAGCATTTTAGACCATGCATACAGAGTATATTTATGCAAAAATGAGGCCGATCTATGAAATTTTGGGCAGAATTTCAGTCACCCCTTTCATTAAACACTTACTGCATGAACAAAACAATTAGTGACCCATATCTGCTGGAATGTAATCACAGCCTAGGCTCCCACTTGCTAGCTGGCGTCAGTGATAATTTGGAGGGTAACTCGTAAACCATCCATTGAACCAGTTGTACACATCTTTCGGCAACTAAGCAACTCAGCAACTATGTTCTCTCCAAAAGTATTCTGCTTAGGGTTACCCGCAGTTTCTGGCTACTAGATGTCATACAATATTTCTTAAACACTTACTGCATGAACAAAACAGTTTGCGACCCATGTCTGGGATGAAACCACAACCAGGGTTTCCATTTGCTAGCTGGCATCGGTGATAATTTGGACCGTAACTTGAAAACCTTCCATTGAACCTGTTATACTTATCCTTCGGAGCTTGTCTCCAGCCTAGGATATTGCTCCCACTGGAGACACTCTCCATTAACTGGTCGTTTTTGTACTTATTCATTGTATTTAACCATAAAAGCTTGAATATAAAAGCTGACAACTGCAAAAATGGTCTTTTCAATGCTATTCTGGTGGGAGTTACCTACGGGTTCTGTCTATTATATGACTTACAATTCGCCTTAAACACTTACTGCATGAACAAAACAGTTTGCGACCCATATCTGGGAAATAGCCACAGCCTGGGTTCCCACTTGCTAGCTGGCATCGGTGATAATTTGGGGGGTTACTCGTAAATCATCCATTGAACCTGTCCTATTTCATTTACCGGTGGTCCTATTTCATTTGGAGCACACGGAACTGATTGCACCTGAGTAAAATTAACCATTATTTCCATCACGTCGTCAGCCACTTCGTTTGCCAGGATTGTAAGATCACAATTCAGTGAGTACTCTTGACATGCATCTGAACAAGTCTGCTTGAATCTGGCAAAAAGGTACGTGTTTCCGTTTTTCAGAAGGATGTGATCTTTCATGCAAACATCGTCTATAATCAAGCAATAAAGTCTTACATATGCGTTTGTTAATGGTGAATGTTAAGCATGAACCTTAATGATTTGTTTATTTAAACAATGATACAGGCATTATTGCATTTCATTATATTCATACTAATTAGAATTCTAGTTCCAGTGGTTATACTACAGTTGTGGCATTCAAAATCTTAATGCATGTTTGTATTTCTTCCTGAAATGCATGTTATCATACATTAACATAAGGTCGGGTCCTGGGGGGGGGCTTGTCCCCGAAAAATGTTGAGGGGGCTTGTACCTTGAACAAAAATTTTCAGGAAGGCTTGTACCTCAAGAAAACATTTTTAAAAATTTTTGAAAAATTAACGCTAATTTTATTAAAATTAGCAATTGTTTGTCAACATTTGCAAAATATCTTCAATTTTTGGAAAAAAATTCAAAATGTTGCGCGATTTTCCCGAAAAATTAAACATTTCAGCTAAAAAATTCCGGCGAAGCCGGAAATTTTTTGAAATTTTACTGTAAAAACTAATTTTTTCCGGTTGTTTTTCGCTACCCCTTGGCCATGTTTTCGTTACCCCTTGTCCCCAACGGCGATAGGGCTTGTACCTTGTCCGGGTTGGGGGGGGGGCTTGGACCCCCCCCAGACCCCCCCCGCGTTAACCTATGCATGTTATAATTAAGGTGCTGGTTAATTTGACCCTACATGCTCAGTTTTTTGTGAACATAGACGAACATTTCGAGCACTTTAGCATTTTAGCTGTTTAACATTTTTGGGCCATTAGCGGCCAAGTTTTGGTTCTTGAGTTTGTTCTATTGTAGTCAACCGAGACATTAAATTACTTGTTCTGGCTGCTAAGAGCGCATCAAAATAATCAGCTTTGCTTCAGCTTAAGTCAGTTTAAGCAAGGCTTGTTTTTGATACAAAAGTAAAGTATAGAAACTAACAACTACAACATGATTTCTCCAATTTAATTCAGCTAGTATAAAACTTTTGTGGTTCTTTGTCGTCGTCGACGAGATCGTTTTTTTCAAAATTACTGCCATATGCTAAAGAAACGTTGGCCTATACATACACCATCGATACCGTCCTATAGCACATTTAACTTGCACTTACCATAATTCCTGTCTATGTCTTTAATCTAGAGATTTGGACGAACAAGTATTTTTGAAACTGCCGGACTATCCGACACGCACATACTTATTTGTACGTACCGCGCGTCCGAGGTCTGAAAAAACCTAACCCGCTAACATCAACGAGTATTGAGCGGAATACTTGCAGCATACAGATTTCCTACTTAGGACTGTAAACATCATTGCCGACGTGTTTAATAAAGCATATCAAAATGCACCTGCTGCACCGAAGCACAGTAGAAAAAGGAACACTTACTTCGCACTATTGCGTCCATGAGAGGCATTGGGAAGAAAACCACCACCATCGCAATTTTCAATACTTTTACAGTAAGGGAAGCAGCATGCATCAGAAAAGCTAATCTAAAGGGGGGGGGGGGGGGGGGGGGGGGGGGGGGGGGGGGGGGGGGGGGGGGGGGGGGGGGGGGGGGGGGGGGGGGGGGGGGGGGGGGGGGGGGGGGGGGGGGGGGGGGGGGGGGGGGGGCTTTAAGTAAAAAAAATATACTAGGCGGTAATTGCGGGGAATAAAAGGGTTATTTGGGTGGTAAGACCCGGACTGCCGATGGAAATTGGGAAAGGGGGGAGAGCGGACTCTCAGTAATGATCCTGGGAATAATTGGGAGAGTCTTAAGGGCACCTATCTATCCTCACGCGTAAGTAATTTTAAGAGGGTGGGATGGTTTTGGAGTTAGTTTAAAAGAATATTAAAATGAATTAAATATAATAAAATATATATATATATATTTATGATAATATATCATGAAAATCTTGAAAATAGTCGGTATGGGGAGATTTAATAAAATTTAATAATATGATGAAATGAATGGAGACTTATAATTATCTGGATCAAGTCAGGGCAATCTAGATTAGGTATGGGACATAATGGAGGATCAAGTGATGAATCAGACGATAATGGATTTAAATGAGTTGATATAAATATATACGGGTGATGAGTGGGAATAAGATAATGTGAAAAAATTTCATTTGAGCGCAAATTAAGAAATTCGAGGATAGTTTAAATTAGTTTCGGGATAAGACTATGTAAAAGTATGAATGGGGGGGGTTCAATATCTCATGGAGAGGGAGGAGTCTTTCTATGGTGGAGGTTTGATAGACGCGGAGAGTTTAATTTAAGTAGGAATCGAGTGAATATCCGTAATATCGTGAGTTAATTGAGTGGAAATTTTTTCAGACCTCGAGGCATACGTAAGTGGGGAAGGGGGGGGGGTTTAAAAATATTGTCGTAAATCTCAGATTAAAGAATAGAGGAATTATGGTAAGGAGTTAAAATTAACATAAGTAGGGGAGTATAGGAGTTTTTTAGAATGGGGAATTTGAAAAGATCTCGTCGAACTAAAAGTTATACTGAATTAGAATAGGTAGGTAGTTTAGTCCTGGATATCAAAAGGCTAATTAAACCCGACTTGAAGAAAAGGTGTTTGAGGCTAGAGAGAAAGGTTAAGTCGGTATAGAAAACAAGAACCAAAAAATATGGAAACAGAAAATCTTAAAGTGCTCGGAAAATGTTCGTCTATGTTCACAAAAAACTGAGCATGTAGGGTCATTAAGCACCTTAATTATAACATGCATAGGTTTATCGCAGAGGGTGTGGGTCTGCCACCCCCCCCCCAACCCGAAAGGTACAAGCTATCGCCGTTGGAGACAAGGACAACGAAAACATGAAGCGGGTAGCGAAAAACAACCGGAAAAATTAATTTTTACAGTAAAATTTCAAAATTTCCGGCTTCGCCGGAATTTTTTGAGCTGAAATGTTTAATTTTTCGGGAAAATCGCGCAACATTTTGAATTTTTTTCCAAAAATTGAAGATATTTTGCAAATGTTGACAAACAATTGCTAATTTTAATAAAATTCAGCGTTAATTTTTCAAAAATTTTTAAAAATTTTTCTGAGGTACAAGACCTTCCTGAAAATTTTTGTTCAAGGTACAAGCCCCCTCAACATTTTTCTGGGACAAGCCCCCCCAGGACCCGACCTTATGTTAATGTATGATAACATGCATTTCAGGAAGAAATACAAACATGCATTAAGATTTTGAATGCCACAACTGTAGTATAACCACTGGAACTAGAATTCTAATTAGTATGAATATAATGAAATGCATATGCCTGTATCATTGTTTAAATAAACAAATCATTAAGGTTCATGCTTAACATTCACCATTAACAAACGCATATGTAAGACTTTATTGCTTGATTATAGACGATGTTTGCATGAAAGATCACATCCTTCCGAAAAACGGAAACACGTACCTTTTTGCCAGATTCAAGCAGACTTGTTCAGATGCATGTCAAGAGTACTCACTGAATTGCGATCTACAATCCTGGCAAACGAAGTGGCTGACGACGTGATGGAAATAATGGTTAATTTTACTCAGGTGCAATCAGTTCCGTGTGCTCCAAATGAAATAGGACCACCGGTAAATGAAATAGGACAGGTTCAATGGATGATTTACGAGTAACCCCCCAAATTATCACCGATGCCAGCTAGCAAGTGGAACCCAGGCTGTGGCTATTTCCCAGATATGGGTCGCAAACTGTTTTGTCATGCAGTAAGTGTTTAAGGCGAATTGTAAGTCATATAATAGACAGAACCCGTAGGTAACTCCCACCAGAATAGCATTGAAAAGACCATTTTTGCAGTTGTCAGCTTTTATATTCAAGCTTTTATGGTTAAATACAATGAATAAGTACAAAAACGACCAGTTAATGGAGAGTGTCTCCAGTGGGAGCAATATCCTAGGCTGGAGACAAGCTCCGAAGGATAAGTATAACAGGTTCAATGGAAGGTTTTCAAGTTACGGTCCAAATTATCACCGATGCCAGCTGAAAATGGAAACCTGGTTGTGGTTTCATCAGACATGGGTCGCAAACTGTTTTGTTTGCAGTAAGTATTTGGAGAAATATTGTATGCACATCTAGTGAGAAATTTGCGTAACTACGCAGAATACTTTTGGAGAGAACATAGTTTGAGTTACTTAGTTTTCGAAAGATGTGTATTCCAATGGATGGTTTACGAGTTACCCTCCAAATTATCACTGACGCCACCCTAGCAAGTGGGAGACTAGGATTGATTACATTAGTAGCTTAGGTCTATTGTTTTGTTCATGCAGTAAGTGTTTAATGAAAGTTTGACGAATTCTGCCAAAATTTCATAGATCGGCCTCATTTTTGCATAAATACACTCTGTTGCATGGTCTAAATACTCGGTCGTTTATTCTTTAGTCGGCTCTCATGGCGCCAAGCGCTGAGAGTCCAACAATTTCCGGGGACACCACAATAAATGATAAAAAAATTTTCCTAGCTGTTTAGTTCAATAAAACATCTACGCGTTAACCTGATACAAAAACGTATTGAATAACATAGGAAAGATATAGTTTACTGTAAGCCCTAACGGCTAGGAGCAAAAGCTAGCTTAAGGGGGGGTCGCTTTTTGGCCGATTTTTCGACCATCTCCGATTTTGCTATTTTGTAGTCCTAATGGGTCCCCAAAACAAGACAGGTGCGTTTTGCGTAATATTGCTTCAATCGTTTGTAGAGGCTTCAAAGGTTACTCGACATGTGTTAAACATAGGAAAATGAAAAAAGTTAGGTTAAAAGTTTGTGGCAGAAAAATTTTTCGCTCTATGCAAGATACAGCGCTGCAACCTTGTTCTGCATGTTAAGGACATATCAGAGAGTGCAAATACCCTTCTGTTGAATAAATTGTGTTGAGTGTCAGATTTTTTTGGCGATTTTTCAAAGTCAAAATTTCGGAAAATTGGTGCTTTTGTACCACGAAAAACAGGACCAGTAAAACATATCCGCCTGTCCTGCACGATTGGCAAAAGCTACAGAAATCGCTTATAGATAGTTGACTCCAGATACATAGAATTCTTATGACAGTAGTTGCAAATTTCTACCGTTTGTAGTCTCAAAAAACTTGCCACAAAATGCCAATTTTGCCAAAAATCATCATTTTGCACAATTTTCACGTTTTTTAATAATTTCTCAACTCGTTACCCACTCGAAAGTCACCAAAATTGGCATACAAAAATCTCAATGCCTGCCGGACGTTATGGTAAAGGCAAATGCTTCAGGGTTGAACTTTTCTGTTGTGTCGGCTCCTCTGATCTCTTATAGGTCACAAAAGTCAATTCTTGAAATTTCCAAAATATAGACAAATTGGGTATCATTCGACAGCTATTGATGAGCTGAACATGTCTCAAATAGAACTATGTGTCTGAAATGTAGTATCTGAAAGTTAGAGTAAGTTAAAGTTTGAGGGACAGTTAGCTGAAAAAGGCTCAGTTCACAATTGATGAATATACTGTGAACGACTGGATGGATATTCCGAGACATTTTAGCATTAAAATATAGCCAACCCACAGAATTAAATTGCCATATTAGTTGACCAAAATTTCGCTACCGTTCTGTCTCAACATGACTTTGGAGGGCAAATCGCAGTGATTTTCAAGTTTTCCAAGTTTTCCAGGTCGTCGAATCAATAAATTTAAAACCGCAGAAGCTGAAGTTTGTTGTGATTATGCACCCTATAGGTGTACAAAACTGCGCCAAATATAAAGGAATTCAGTCCTTAAATTGTACTTTTATGCCACTTGAATCATCAAAAAAGTGCAAAAACCGGAAAAAGCTGATTTTCTTTCTTGTGGCAGAAAATACAAAAACTATGCTGGTCGGAAAGATATTGAGAGCAAGCTAAAACATGCGAAAAAAGCATTTTTAGACCACGTACAAGATGTATTCACATTCATGCAAAACAGTATTCAGAATAGTATTGGACAGGCGATGTTGTAGTTGTTACATTGTTATGCTTTTAGTCGGACCGCTGTGTCTACACACGATTACATTTAAATCACTATTACCTAGCACAACAGCCGTAGCAGGAGACCATGCATGCAACTCTCGGGCTTTGCATTTGGCGACAAGCACCGCCAACCTGGACCTCTACAAGGATAGGAAAATTCTCATGTGTTACCTTTAAATTCTTTACTTCATTGATCGGAGTGTAACAGTACCTGGTCTTCTTTTTTTAGCTTACAGGTACATTCTCAATCGCAGATAACAGATAACCTGCCAGCTATCAGACTCTTACATATTATGTGCTTTTGCTAATAGTAATTCTTAAGCATCTATAACGTCAAGCTTTTTGTTGTAGCTGGAATTCCCTCTGATATTACAAAAGGTGGTACGTGCTTTGCTGTGGTAAACGCCTAACCGCTCAGATGTTACTTCATACTTTAAAACAGTTGTAGTTATTCAATTGATCAAAACGATAATTAGAAAATCCTTTACAATGGTTGCTAATAAGCGCCTTTCCTGATTTTTATCTTAAATAACACTTTCACCTATTTTCTACCCGTTGCCACAATGGTCTTTTAAATCTGTCTCAGAAGTTATGCAGGCACTTTTGATTTCAAAGAATGGTATGTATTCCATTTGTCGGAATACTGCCGCTGATGTGAATGAAGAAATTTTCATCTATCGTGGACCTATTGGATTGTCGTGCACAGAAGCATGTGCACGTCTTTTCTGGTAACTCCACATGTACAGCGGAACCCCTGATGGACAGAGAGCCTTATCCTCTCATGACAACGATTGCCAACATAGCTGCAAAAACAACCATGCTGTGCACTGAAGTCATTTCTACTGGTGGCTGTGAGCAACAACGCCCGAATCAAGATGTCAACTACATGGAGGCATGCCGTCACTGTACAAACACTACATTTCCTGGCCTGCATATCCGCAGTGCCATAGTCAGTGCTGTGGCTTGGGGAACCCTACAAGATTCTGTGCCTGTGGTACCAGAACATTTTTGAATCTTAACGCTTCACTTTTTATAGTTCTTCCACAGACCTTGCAGCTCAGGTTGAGCAGTTATGATCACAAAACAAGGAAATATCCATTATGACAGGCCACATGAATTGCAAACAACATGTTAAACCAATTATCAGAGTAAGTTCTAGGGTAATTCACATTCATAGTTAAGTATTATTTTTAAAAACATTTATTCTGCTGTATTACAGCAGGATATGACACGCCTTTCAGTCCAATCAGAGGTATTTATCCTGACTCCGGTTTTCCCTTTACTCTACTACAACATCGGCTACTTCTACCACTACCACCAGCAGCAGCACATTAACAAGCAACAGCAACTACAGAGGTAAGAGATTTTTTTTTTTTTTTTCCTTAAAGATGGAGGTGGTATCCCCCGGCTGATTCAGAAACCAGGTTAATATTGTCAGTCAAACTCAGCCGAAATCTAGTTGTGGTTAATAAATTTAAATGAATATGATTTTTATATAATCTGAATCATTAAATAGCTGAGCTGTCTAGATTAGAGCTCAGTGTAGAGATTTAGACTATACGATCTCTGAACAAACAAATTTAAATCACAGAAATAAACTTGTAGAAAGTACGCTCTGAGAGC
The DNA here is from genome assembly GCA_030248195.1 of Trissonchulus latispiculum. NCBI lineage: Eukaryota > Metazoa > Nematoda > Enoplea > Enoplida > Ironidae > Trissonchulus > Trissonchulus latispiculum. Next base: position 45,690 of record JASAND010014578.1, read on the forward strand.
GTGACCCCAGCTCAGCGAATTTCTGGAAAATTAGAAGATCGCAAGAGTTCGACAGAGTGTGTGCAAGTCAGATTCCCACGTCAAATTACCCTAGGCTACAGTAAGAAATAAACAACCTATCAAAAATGGTACTTTTACTTAACCGAAACTGCAAGTTTACTATCCGATTTCGCAAAAATAACCTAAAATAATAAATTGACGAAATACTGTTCTACAAAGAAAACCAAGGCAGACACCAGAACATAATTTATAACAGAAGAAACCAAAAAATACAAAACCGTAGACAAAATCCAAAATAGTGACAGATGGCGCCCA
>JASAND010014579.1:0-19264 GCA_030248195.1 Trissonchulus latispiculum
TTAAAACGCAATCCTTTTGAAGGAAGAAAGAGAAACTTTTTGAATGTATAGGAAAAAATAAGCTCCCCGCAGGGTCACCCTGCGTTTAAGAATAAGTTAGAGTGGTCACCACTTTGAATTATAATACTAATCAATAAGAATGGCAAACAAGCGGCGAGGCTTTGAAATAAGCCCAGCCTAGTCACTAGGTGGCGCTGTTTGATACTCTTATTTTATTAGAGCCCGTCGTGGTCTCTCTCTTTCAAAGGGGCCTTAAATTCATCCAATTAAATTCTTTCCATGCTGTTTCGAAACTATTTTATTCTTGTCTAAAGTCTAGCTAGTCAGTCTTGTGTGGTCTTTTGACGTGGACGGTTGGGCTTATTTCAGTAGTCTCCTACGCTTGTTTGCCATTCTTATTGATTAGTATTATAATTCAAAGTGGTGACCACTCTAACTTATTCTTGCTCCAGGGTGACCCTGCAGAGCTTATTCTTTTCCTATACATTCAAAAGTTTCTCTTTCTTCTCTAAATGTTTAAGGTCGTGCTCCCGTTACGTGCAGATATAGTTGCAGAAAGTGCAATCATTGCCCGATTTCATTCAAATTTTTAGAAAATACATCGGGAATGATACTAAACGTCCTTCAAAAACGCCAGCTTCATAACATTCATGTGCAGTGAGAAACAGAAATGTGTATTTCTAGAACTATATATAGAAGATTATTCCCAGCGATTATAATCATTTTAAAGCTTATTATGTGCTCTACAACTTTGCTTTTACACTTTACACTCTAGCTCTTATCGTTTTTGAGCAGTGAAGTTTTGATCAATTTTTGCTCGAAAATCGGTTATTTTTGACATGCTCTTGCTGAAACCAGGTTTTGTCGAATTGGAGCCAGTGTACACTATAAGCGAAGACAAGTTTATACTCATATAAAAGAGCTTCGAAAGAGGCACATATTAGGTTAATTAGAACCCTGTACACTGGATGAGTCTAAAGTTCTGGTCGAATAACTGATTTCGTCAAATGGAAAATATGGGTGATTTGAGGGGGGTTTTGTTTCTTCTTTGATTTTTGGTGAGGTGTTTGGTCTGGATTAATAACATTTTTTGTTGTTAAATTTAGGTGTGGTTTATGCGGTAATTTTGCGATGTGGGCTTTCTTTTTTGGTTTATTGTTTTTGGTGTGTGGGGTGCGATTAACTCTTTTATTCTTTTTTTTGGTGTAGGGTATATTAGGGTTTTTGTTTTGGGTTTTGTTTTGAGTTTTTCGTTTGTTTGTTGTACTTGGTTTTGTTTTTGTTGGTTTTTGTTTTTTGTTGGGAGGTTATTGTTATTTTTTATGTGGTCTTTTAGGGTCTACTGTAAAAAGGAAGTTATTGTCTGTACTGGTGCTTCATAACTAATAAACGAAACTTGACTAACTAGTTGCAGGTTCACAATCGGTAGTGTATGCCTACCGCTCCTCCTCGTGCCTATCTAATAAAGACCTAGTTAAAATTAGCAGAATTTAACACGATACTTTTAATTTCCAATTTACATCAAATTATTAAACATCATTTTCAGCAAGAACATATAGAAATTATCCAAACAGATATCCAAACCAACTTGACAAAACTATACCGAATAATACTTAATTCTCAGCTGCCGATAATAAGGACAAACCCGAACCCAACCACTGTATATCGCGCAACCACCAAGATACACTAACTAAACCCAACTTCTCATGAAGTGACTCCATTTTGAAAAACTACCAGAGTAGCTAAGATTTGAATTTAGTATCATCATTCATAAGATAATTTACAAAATTAACATTGTTTCTAACGAATATTTCACAAATTACCCCCTCTTTGGCCCGCGCGCCCTCGCCGCGGTACGCGTATTAGTAGGATAAAATTTAGGTTAAGAAAGAAATCGTAGGTACTAGTTTGGTAAAACGCGTGTTAGAATTTTGAGAAACACCATAAAACTACACTGGAGAACCTCTCCAGAGGCTGACAATGGGAACAAAGCACCACAACACACACACGGGCCCACTACCGGTGCTTGCCCCGATAAAGAAAAAACAAAGACATACAACACAACTGACGACAGACAACATACAACACACACACACACACAGACAACAAACATACCCGGTAGACGACAACAGACAAATATGTACACAGGCCAAACTTATGATGAAAAAACAAAAATTTCCCAAACCTCAGACAGAAGTAACCTAATGATTCACCCCACTATACAGACTAACCGGACAATATAGACTATAAACAATGCCATGTAAAAAGGTAGATTCTATGAATAAAGCACAGCGGTAATAAAGCACAAGATATAAAGCAGCACCGAATCGTTATGCTGGCAACATCATGGCAGGAGACAAAAATGGCAAGAATTTTGAAACAAAGAATTTGTAAAGAAGAAAGTATCGTGTTCGTTTTAGGACAGAAAAGTGAAACACAAACCAGACAGTTAGAACCCGAAAAGAACAAAAATGAGTAAAATACAACATGATTATAGCTGGTAGTAGAACAAAAAGAAAAAGAAAAGAATACAAAACAGTACAATGGCCCAGCCAAGGTAGCGGGCGCTCCTAATAAAGAGAATCCGAAACCTCCGACGTTCAAGTAAAGTAAGAAGAACAACAATGTTTCACAGAATTTGAATAAATTTCACCCCAAGGCTCCCCCCAACCCACGCATATCCCTAAATACAAAAATCCTCCCCCCACCACATTGAAGATATCAGCAAAAACAACATACATATACGGGGAACAGAGGACAATCAACAGCAAGCCTAGTCCCAGGATAGGAGTCTTCAGGCGAACAAAACAGTCAAATATGGGCAGGACATGCCCGTAGCCAACTGTGGACGCACCCACACCCAAGTCCACCCTACATCACTACCACCAGAAACCACCAACAACCAGTTCCAAGGCACGATGCCAAGACACCACACAACCCATACAAAAGTTCTAACAAGCTCGAACCGCCGAGCTGACCACACCACATACCCGCAATCACCGGTATAAAGTCACAGAAAATGACCAACCTGTCCCACCAGTGCTCCTGGAGAGCCGCCCCCCACGAGGCTAGAGCCCTCCAAGAACCAGATAGCACCCAGGGACCAGACCCGAAGAACCGGATAACCGTAGGACCGTAGACCCGGTCAACCGGATAACCGTAGAACCATAAACCCGGACAACCGGATAACCATAGAACCATGCCCCACAAGACGGGACCCACACCATGCCAGTCACCCCAAACCACCGGCGTACCATCCGTCCAAAGGAACAGCCGGGCAGGGACCACCGATCCCGTTTTTGTTTAAAATTGTACAGTCGATAAGTAGGGTTTTTCTAGGGAATTTTTGGGGTAGGTAATTAGATATTTTTAAGCGTATACTTTTCAGCAAATTTCGGGGTACTTTATTCGTATTTAAGTCTTTGCTCTTCATCGGCGGTTCAACTCCTTTCGGTAGGTTTTACTTAGGTCTTCTTGGGCGAGGTTCGCATAGGTTGACTGGAACTACATCTCTTCCAGGTTTGACGTTACCCCTGTGCACAGTTTCCCACACGTAAAGTTTGGTTAGTCTGATACTTCCAACTTTAGAATAAGTTGATGCAGAAAAATGGGTCTAAAACGAAAAATTGCTGGATCCTGGTGGTAATTATAGTATTCGAATGAGACAAAGCAGAGGGAGCTATATCTAAAACGAGGGTACACTCACTCGCTCTATGTTTATGTGCTTAAGCTCAAAAACACAAGCAGTGCTTAAGTGTAATTTGTGTCGGCTTAGAATTTTAGAACACAAACATAGCGGGTGAATTTGCTTTGTTCACTGGAGTCCAATTTGGGGAGGGGATAGGCCGTTAGCGAACAGGGCATAGTTTTTGCTCTGATAATAGAGAGCTTGCCAGTTGTCACACTCTTATATTAAATACTCTTGTTATTACTTTTACAAATTATTATAAATTCATAACTTTGATTTATACAAAATTTGTTGACTCCGCTTTTACTTTACAATGATACAACTTTTGTCAAAACAGTAAATTAAAAATACTCAGCTTCAAAATTTGCATTTGCTAATTTTCATTTCTATATTTTGAAATTATCTGTTGATTTATTTTTAATTTGATGCTTCAAAAACAGACAATTTACCAAATTGTATTTAATTGACCGAATGCCTTTTAAAAATTTTAGAACCCTTAGTAATCTTAGCCTTTACAACTACAATTTTTAACACATTTTCAAACACAATCCATACGAATTGGCAGAAACTAACTTGGAACAGTAACTATACTATAGCATAATTTCAATTGAATTGTGCCATAAGGAGAGGCACCCTGCTGAGTAAGTGACAGTTTACAAATGACCCTTCAAGTCGGCGATTATTAAATTTGGGGGAACCGTCACAGATTCGTCACACATACCATGCTCTTTGTTTTGTAGAACATCATGTTAGAACATGTTAGAACATTTGAGAACACTTCATTCTTCATGTTAGAACGTTTAGTAAGGACATGTCGTATTTACGTTTATTATTGTCAGACAGAGTTTATTATTAAGTTTATTACAGGTTTGTGTGTATGCGTAGATTAATTTAGATTATTTTTATTTGTGCTTAGCAAACACATCAGACTGTTTGTTTATGACAAAAAGGAATTGCGGAAGAACCTTAGCATTTATTTGTAATGAAATTACTGTTTCCGTTACTGTATTTGTTGTTTTATTCAGTAAAAAGACGTTTCGTGTTATTACAGCCTCACCTAGCAACTAGGAATAGGTTATTAGTAGCTAGTATAAGGTGGCCTTTAGTAAAGAATAATCTAGGCCTTACCCGGAAATCTGCCAAAAAAGGCTAATCTAGAGAGTTATTAATTAGTTCTATTAATTGGTTCTGTTGAAGATCTCATGGCCAGTCCAGTAATCGATGCCAGGTAATTGTATAAAGAATCAAGTTTTACTTGCTACTGTCAATTGTAATCTGTACCTGCCTTATCTGTCTGTCAGAACTGCCAGAATTGCCTTAAAATCACAATAATTCGGTTAATTATCAGGGCTTAATTAAGGGTTTTAACTGTGTTCCTGCGGCCGTATTGAGGCCCTTGAACTACATTAATTAGTGAATCTATTAGGTGTTAGAATTGACTAAAATATGAATAATTACCTAGTCTATCTCAACTCTTAGTGCAAGGATTCGAACCTTTGACCTTTTGCCCTTTTTGTACGTGTGTGGGACGGCCGTATTGAGGCCTCCTACGATTACGCAAACGCCTATTGCATCAGCCTTGTGTGAGGGCGGTCGTATTTGAGACCCCCTTTTAATTCTCCTGTCCCTCCCCTTTTCCTGTCAGCGTTGCGCAATGGCCAATTACGGCCTAAAATCCCCTTAAACAGCAAGAAAACACGTATTATTTCACCTCACTAGTACATTTGCACAACATACAAGAACATTTACACAATTTTAACACAGTTCTCCTTTTAATTCCTGAAATAACAAAAAGTACAAGTTAATTACACATTTTTAAATCCTATCTACAAGTTTTAATTCCCTTATTTGGGGAGTTTTCTAACTCCTCCCTTTTTCTATTCTCCTTTTACGGGTCGGCCTTTTATCTCTGACCGCCCGCCTGTTTGTCTGGAGAGCGAGGAAAGCTCCCAGACCTTACGTGAACGAATGCCATTCATGCATTCATTCACGTAAGTCTTACAATAGTGACCTTATAAGGGTCACTAGTGACCTCCCACCCACAAAAGGCTGAATCCAGCCTTACACTACTCAGCACAAATATAGGTAAGACAAATAATACATACCTTTATACAATTATACAATAATAGTAGGTACTTAGGTACATAACTAACTAATTATTTAGGTACCTATTAGTAGTCTAGGTAGTTTTATATTTTATTTCAACTTAGGTACCTAGTTATTACGTGATTTGTTTTCGTCTTTTCCTTCACTTTTGGTACTTGATGGACCAAACAGGTGTAGCTCCCTTGCTTTCTAATAAGCAAGGGAGACCTTTTGTGTTGGCCGCTGGAGGACCAATTCTTGAAAAGATTGGAGTTTCTGTTTACTCCAGATTTATGGGCCCCAGCAGAGACCCCTAAAACTTGATACTTAAAATCCGGCCTTTGGCCTCCTTTCTGTCTGAGTTGGGGGTCATCTGTTCCCATAATTCTGGGGGTCCTCCAGCCGCCAGACGCGCCTGTGGGCTACCGTAGGTCACGACTCGGTAGCCCAATAACAAAGCGTGATCATTCAAAAGCACCCAATCAGAAGCTAGCAAGCTTAAGGCCAACCCCCTACTGGGGTCTCGACTGCAATTAGCAGTTTGCAGTCAGTGCTTGGCTGGCAGTCGGGGAGAGAGGTTGGTCTCTCTCCCCTAATAACTTAGCTCATTATTGTTAGCCCCCATATTGTCCGTATGTACCCGGGAGAGGTGTGTCTTGCGCCAATTATACGGAGGCCTGGACTATAGCACCTCTGCCCTTCCCCCCATTTACCCTTAGGGTTTTTATTTCAGCAACTGCCAGCCAGGCACTCACGATCTGGCCGCCCCCCGTGAGCCCATATGTCTTCGGACGGCTCACGGGGTGCACTGCTTCTGACCCGGGGACCCTTATGCCTGAAAGGCGGTCCCCGGGTCCCTCCACGACACGAATTACCCGGGGTCTTCGGACCCCGGAAGACCAATTTTATAGTTGTTTTCGGGCCTTGTGCCCATTATTTTCCCGTGATTGTATTGTGAGGGTGTGGGCCTTTCGCCCCACCCTCTGGGGTATTGTTTGTGATTTTCCTTTCCGTCTTATAATACCTTTTCCTTGGTGATTTGCGAGCGGTCGAACCTCGCAAATCACCCTCATTAAAAGGCTTTTAAAATCGTCACTCCCGACATTTTATGCAGTTTTCCCTAAAAGGCCCCTTTTTGGCCCAAGTCACCAACAAATCGTCGTGGGTTTATTTCTAGTTAAAACCCACTCTAAAATTATCATTTTTTCTCTTTTAATCCTCTCCGTTTTCGCTACAAAACCCAATTTCCATCCTAAAACTAACACAAACTTGGGTAGATAGTTTTAGGGGAGGACCCTTACCTACCCACCTTGAGGAAGGGGAGTTAGGCCACTCCCCGGGAGTAGGTCTTTCAGGTTAGGACCCCCTCCTCAATCCCCACAGCCGGCAACCAGGGTTGCCGGCCATGTCTTTCGTCACAAGTCCAAAGCCACTGTTGTAACCTTGTCTGTTTTAATCGTTGCCGGATAAAACGTGAGGTTTTCTAAAACACTTTAAAAGCAAAAAAACTCAACCTTTAAATACCGTTTAATCTAATCATTATTAAGACGTTCACTGGGGAATGCCGGCTCCCCTAATTAAAACTGTCCTTAGCACATTCTTGTAATAATTGCGTAAACAGCAATTATTGTCCCCATTGGCTTTTGCACACACCAAAACAAATACAAATGAACGCACGGATGATCACGTGGGAATGGCCATTTCTGGGCCATTCCCGAAATATAATGCATCTCCACACAACCGTAGCTAGATATACGAATTAGTTAGGTTAGTATCTTGGGAATTAGCCCCACTTTAGCACTGTTAGGGTTGTAATTATGCTGTGACGTATGAATGCGGCTCCTCACGTAAATCCCTCCAGCTGAGGTTGTGAGAGAAGTCAAGTATGCGTGAAGTGTGAATGTTGCGTAACTGTGTTTGAATGATTGTGTGAGTGACTGTACCTGTGTGACTGAAACTGTGTGCGTGAAATAGTGTAGTTACGACTGTCTGTGTGTGTGTGTGTGTGTGTGCGCCTACTGTCTAAATGAGCGTGTGAAAGCAGTACGCTAGTGTGTGTGAATCTGTATAAATGAAATTACGTCATGTCTGTTGTGTGCTAATAACAGTATGAATGGGACTGCTCATGTAAACCCCTCGTGGAGGTCTTGAGTGTAGTCCGTAGGGAAATAGCTAGTCACACAATAATGTTAAGCAGTAGTTAGGCATAACAATTAGGATATTACAAACAGTTAGGTTCGGCTAAAACTAATAGCTTAATTAGGTGTTAGTCAGTTTAGTAGTTATAGTTCGTATTAGTAGTTATAGTTAGTACCAGTAACAGCGGTTAATATTGTAGTGTTAGTTAGGTTTGTTAATAATTGTTAGTCGTCATTAGTATGTGAAATCCGGTTGTAGATTGACCCCCAGAAGCCTGCGTAGGTCACCCGGTTCAGGGTGCAGGTCCTCTGCAAGAACGGGGCAATTCCCCATTGTCCAGTAAGATCTCTAGGCCCAGGTTAAGAGGGTTGGTAACCTCATTTGCATAATTGCGATAATATGTTCTAGGTATCCAATGGTAGGTTACCAACCCAGGTTAGGGTTATAATTGTCGTCATTAAGTCTAGTTAGGCCTGTAAGGTATGAAATAGGCCTCAGTTAGTACCAAGTAGTCCATAGTCGGTAATAATCAGTAATATTCGGTAGTATGTAACAGTACCCTGTCTAGTGGCCAGATTTGGGCCTTAGTTAAGTATTAATCGTCAGTTATAACAAATAGGTTACTCCTCATATACTGGGCAATACGTAGTACATAGATTAGGTCAGCTTAGTTGTAGTTTAGGTCCGTAATAAGTGCTGAGTAGTGTCTACGTGACTCCATGCCTGTGAGAGGCTCGGCCAGAGCCTCAATTGCATATTTAGCCAAGTAGGCCGGAACGGCCCAAGCTTGGCCCTCCTCGTCCGTTTAGTCCTCAAAAACGTCAGTTTTCGTCTGTTTTCAACCTAAAAGCACAAAATAACACATTACACAGTACGCAATACACAATTCGGGTCCTGAACCCGCACGTGAAAGCCAATCGGTCCGGACAATAGTTGCTGGGGTTTTAATCCCCACCACCTCTGTTTCTAATGGGTTTTAACCCATTTGATTCAGGTAGCCGATCGACGCTTGCTCATCGCTAACTGAGTCCTCTGTTGCTGCGAAGATCGATTCTGTTTGGTACTGATCCTGCTTGAGCCAGATCAGTGTGGAATTCACGTGGAGCGGTGTCCCTTCAGCCCAGTCAGTCAGTAGTAGTATCAGTTGTGCGGAGGATCCGGAAGTAGATCCAGTCACAGTCCAGTCCAGTCTTGTTGCCCTCCAGTGAATCTGTTCAGTCCGGAACTATCAGTCTAAGGTACTGCCAGTGTTCGAGAATTGGGTGCAGATAATCAGCGCACCGTGCAGCAGCGTCCGTTGGTCTAGCCTGAGTCACCTGTTGGGAAAACCTTTAGTGTTCAATATCTAAAAGCCTACCTTTTTGTCATCTACCTAAAAAGCTATGTTCAGTGAAAGTGGTACAGCGTACATCCTGATCCTTACCACCGGAATTGCCATCTGAAACAATTAACAATCTAGTTCAGTATTTTGTATTAACTTTGAGATAATTATCTGAGGAAGCCGATCCGACCTTTCCGATAATAACCGACACTCTCCTAGCCTGTAACTGTCATTATCCATTTCACAGACCGGAACTCTTCTCGAAATTCAGTTATTCTGGGCAGTCAATTATACGGAGACGCCAGAGCAAAGCCAACCTCGCTCCCTCTCGATTCGGATTATAAACAGTTGTTAATTAGTATAACTTGTGTGTGTGGTCCCAAGAGTTATTGTAAGGGACAGAGTCACCGTAGAGGCTAGCCAAGAGCCTAAGAGTTGAGTTGAGAGGAAACATATAGGATACCGGGTTAACTAACCTACACCAGCACTAGAGTGGGTATATAAACCTGAAGATTGTACTGTAGCGACCCCGAAACCGGATAACTAGCCCTAACCAGGAAAGTACCAGTCAAACCAAAACTAAAAGGCAATTCTGGCAGACAGTATCGTGTATTACTGTTGATTGTACAACCATAACTGCAGTGAATCATTGTCTGCTGGAATTCAATAATACTGTGTGTGCCTTTTGTAACAATAAATAATTATCCTTTTCAGCTGCTTCGGCTTTCGCGTATATTTCAGAGATCCCCAACTCTATCCGCATTGAGGTTAGAGTTGATCCGACAGACGCCCATAGAGACTATAAATCCCGATTCCCCTGCCTAAAACGAACTCACCCCTTTAGACCCCATTTCAGGTCAGCTATTGTGCCCTGGTTGTCAGCATACCACTACAGCCGGAGCATCAATCTAAGCGAAGATCCCTCTTTGCGTGCCGACCTTGACTCGTGTCTTGGATCCTGATCAGATCTCGTCTAGTCTAGCCTAGTCTATTCTAGAAAGAAGCCCTGACCAACTACAAGCGACCCCGAACCAAGCAAAAGTTTATTGGAGACACGACCCCCTCCAATACACAGAAATCCAGTCCAGATCTGACATTACATATTTCGCCTTCAGCCCATGCAGGACTGCAAGCAATCACTTGTTAAATTGACAAATTTAACATTGCCTAGAGTCCTTAATTTTTCTATAGAAGACTAAGAGATTCTTTTCCCCCGTTTGGGGAAGGGACATCTGCAATGTGGTTGGCTGTTGTCAGTTCAGCACCGTTATGGAATTATAGAGGTCAGGGACCACACCAACGCCAGTTTGGGGGTTATAGATGAGCTAATTGGCTCAAATTTTCCATGCAAGTTGGCAGGGCCCATCCACACTAAATTTTAGTTAAATCGAACCACTTTTGAGCCTTTCTGACACTTGAACCTGTCCAAAATTCAGAAATTAATTAGTTTTAAAGGGTTATGGAAAATTTTCTGTAGCCGTTAGAAATAACTTGATGGTTGCTATGAGAATTACATCTTTCCAAGAATGCCGCTCACACCTTCCTGAGAAGCTTGGAAAACTGCCAGCATAATTTTAAAAAACTGGGGAAATAAAACCAAGATGTGGTTAAAAACCAATTTTTGTTTTTACTGCCAAGCTCCCAAAAATGGTTGTTAATTATTCAAAAGTCCACAAGCACTTCTATATGCTAATTCTTAAGTGTATACGTTTTATTTTTAGGAATCGATGGATAACCGTGCGCCACCTCCCTCGGTGTTGTCTACTTCGGGGGAGGTTATTTTATATGCTAATCCTTGAAAGGATGTCGAAACCAATGTGAGAATTCTCAGCAACGGCCTATATGTTGTGCTTCTTTCTGCGGAATCGCCACGGATGGCACAAAAACTTGTGGAAGGTCCACGAAAACCCTTTCAATGCAGTTCTGGCTGCGATATATGTCTGGTTGGGAAATTACGTTTTTTGGGGGTCTGTGCTATATTCAGTTTGCTCGATCAATTTGTTTTTGACACCACTGGATGTGTTTGATAATATCCCATATGATTCCAAACAGGGTTTGCCGTGGTTATAAAAATGGACGAAACTGCAAATACATTATCTTGGTGTTGTTTAACATTCTGAGACCAGTCTCGTATTTGTTTGAAGTTATAAGATAATTTTGGTTTTTCGGCATTATTCTCCCAGTGGATGGCGCGACGGCCATTATTGTGGAAATCAGTTTATTCAAATTTACTCACAAGAATAAAAATGCTCCGGTGGAGCATGAAAAATGCAATATGGGTGACATTAGGTTGTAAATGGACAGAGGACTAGGTTTTAAAACGTTAATATGGGAGGGGTAGGTTGTAAATGCCAGGAGGACTAGGTTAAAAGCGCACTAATATGGACCAGCTTCGCTGAACAACCCATATTCGCGAAAACTGTCCAGAGTTTCTATTGGCTGCTGCTTGCGGTTGATATTGGCAGTTCTTCGAAAAATTGTACGATTTGTCAACACGGCCTGCAAGTATATTTGGTCGTGCTCCTTTATTATACAACTTAATAATACACGTACATAATGCCTACTGCTTTTCGCATCAACTTAATACAAGATTCTTCACTGACGCTGCAGAAAAACCACCTTGAACACCTTTCTACCCCAGAACTGCATTGTTTATTTGGAATAAGCTTTAATATTAAGCTTTAATATTTCAAAATCGTCCCGCTTGCTTTGAAAGTTGAAGAGCATGGAGTGGAGTGGAGCATGAGTAACCGCGAATATGGGTTGTTCAGCGAAGCTGGTCCATATTAGTGGGCTTTTAACCTAGTCCTCCTGGCATTTACAACCTACCCCTCCCATATTAACGTTTTAAAACCTAGTCCTCTGTCCATTTACAACCTAATGTCACCCATATTGCATTTTTCATGCTCCACCGGAGCATTTTTATTCTTGTCCTATTTCATTTTTAAGGTTCTCAGTAAAAACCAAAAACGTTAAAGCTGTGTGAAAGAAACTTTAAAAATTCCGCCAATCATTAATTGTCAACCGAAAGTAAAGAACAAAGAAGCTTGAAAAGTTCCAATTTCTTCCCTTTTCTCTTTATATAGCATATAGCACTCTACTTCAGCACAACCAGATCTAAACTTTACTGTCAGTGAAGGAAACTCATACAGCACGATTTGCAATGCTCTGCCGCACTTTTATACAAAATTTCGGACGATTGCAACTTACCTGTAGCGAGTTATAGGCCGTGCTGTACTTCAGCAGCACTGTACTGCAGCGCAACTAGATACAAGCTTTACTACCAGCTAAGGAAACTCATACGGCACGATTTGCAATGCTCTTCCGCACTTTTATACAAAATTTCGGACGATTGCAACTAACCTGTAGCGAGTTATAGGCCGTGCTGTACTTCAGCAGCACTGTACTGCAGCGCAACTAGATACAAACTTTACTGTCGGTGAAGGAAACTCATACGGCACCATTTGCAATACTCTGCCGCACTTGCATACAAACTTTTGGACGATTGCAACTTATCTGTAGTTAGTTATAGGCCGTGCTGTACCTCTGCAGCACTGCACTGCAGCGCAACCACATAGTAACATCGTAATAAGTATACGAAACGTATCTATAATAGTTTGTCATGTCCTAAACTATCTGTATGCCGAATTTCAAATACCAGTGACGAATGAATAACTTGCTATCGACTGTGCTGTGTTTGGGGCAGCACATACAGCACGGTGGAAGCTAACTAACTAACTAACTAGTGCACCAACTAACATAGCTACAGTTCCCCCTTACTCCAGACACAATTTTCACGAGGTTTCATATGGTTAGCCGTTTACAGTAAGTCTACAGACAGCGTGCTATGGTTGCTGCATAATAGTACAGCACGATAGCAGCACCGCACAGCGCTGCGCCTATGCTCTTCGTGTTCAGCGACTCCAATAACCCTTATATGCGTCCCACTAAATGGCTCGAAACAGCATTTTTAGGCCTATTTTTGACTATTTTCTGTAGAGTTGGGACTTAGAAATTTTTCGAAAATGGCCATTTGGACCGACTAACTTTGGACCGGCCGCCAGAATGGTCCAGGACCTAAATCAAAAATCGGCCAACGTTATGACACGCTACCCATCCCAACGTTTCTTATGCAGCAAGTCGCGTTTCTCTAACTTGTTCCCTGAGCCCTGTGGCCGTGACACAAAATTGGCCTTTTTTGACCAAAAACGCCGTTTGGCCACTTTTGGCCGGCCGCACAGGTGGCATGCCGGACCGGGCAGCGAAAAAATATAGCGCGGGGCACATGGGACCATATCGGCATTCAGAAAATATAAACCTTTCCGGCTGAAAACGTCCACATCTTTCAAACACCTCTGCACAAAATTGCATTTTTCCAAGCGTGACTTACACAGAAAAAAAAACAAACGGACCTAACTTGTCCGGAAGCGAAAATTTTCAAAGTTGAAAATTTTGACCAAAACTTTTTTGCAACGTGTTGTACTCGTCGTGTAGATTCCAACGATACCAAACTTGCCGAGTTTCGTTCAGTATTGAGCTGGCACGGTGCTCGAACGATTCTCAAAGGGCCGCGCAGCGCCTTTTACACCCATATTATAGGGGGTCGCTCTCGCGCCCCCCTATAATATATGTTAAGGGCAATGTTGTTTTATCTATTCTCAGTCACTACAGCGTACAATTGCACATTTTACGTGCGCCTATTAGTTTGAATGTATTGGTTAAAACTAAGGATTTGGTCGACAACACCATTTTTGCAAAAGTGCGATTATTTTGATTTGAACATAGATTTCTCTAAAACTACCCAACCCAAGTCACACAAGTTTTGGCAGCCTGAAAATTTTCACTATTACGGAGGGACATTTTTGCTGGTATGGGCAAAAACTTCACCACACACCAAATTGGGAGAGATGGATGTTTGTAGCAAGTGCACACGATGGTAAAAATAACAAGACTGGCGGAGGAAGCGAGTAATGAGTTGAACCCTCTCAACGAGCGCCCGCTATCATATAACACCCCAATTACGTAGCACCTAATTTGTATCGGTGGAAACCTCCCAATACCTATACAACACTTTGGGGGAGCTTTTATTGATTAGCTATATATCCCCAATACATGATGGCACAAATGCATAGCTGAAGCTGAGGTGTTTGGTGAACCAAACACGTAGCTAGGGTTGTTCATTGCACTAAGCAGCCGAACGGTTGACCATATGTCACCTTGATCCGTTACATTTTGTAAGTAGAAACGCAACCTTTTATTAGGCCGACTCTAATCTTGTGTCTACAATTTCAGGTTATTCCCAGGAAAGAAATGTTGGACGAGCATAAGAAATCTGAACATAGTGATCTGTCCCTTCTAATCAACAGGGCAGATCAGCAGAGTACAGAGACTGAATTCAATTTATACAAAGAGCTCCTGCTCGCCCCAAATGCTGATTAATGCGGCATCTGTATGAACAATGAAAGACGGCCAGCGCTGATACCGCGCGGGCGCACGGGGTGTCAGTTTTGTCTGACACGGTTCCAGTTCTGCCCATGGTGCAGAGCTGCTGTCGAAAAGGTGCAGAAGTTGTACTTTTTGTAAACTTATTACTTGTGTCGGGCATTAAAGGTTGAAAGTATTTCATGCACTGTAGGTTTGTAGAGAGCTTTCGATGTTCTCTTGTCTAGCTGAACATAGCAGGCATACAAGCCTTCTGTCGACCAGAGCGCAATGTTAAAACTGCAGCCTTCTGAGTTTGTTGAAGACAAAGACAAAAAACAAACCACTAAAGGGGGGTCGCAGGGTATCTATCTTAAGGTAAAGGTACGACAGGTAGGTAAAAATCTTAAGGTCACCGATTTCGCTCATTTTCAGTTATAATATACCCCCAGGTGTGTCCTAAAACAAGATAAATTTTTAGAGTGCAAGGTCAGAAAATCGAGAGAAATCAACTGCAATTGTTCACAAAACCGTAACTCCACATATATGAAGAGGGCATACATAACACAGTGAAGATAGTTCTTAGCTCCGTGGATGGTTTCCATGCACCCGTCTCAGTCACACTCTCAATTAGCTCATCAGTACGAATCTTGCATTGAATGCCAGCAACCTAGCTTTCAGTTTTTAAGTCCTAAAATTTGAAGCTTTCTCATTGCTAAGATCAGGTAGATTCTCTAAAATATTTTCAATATGGATAATGTTAAATACAAGCAATAACGAAGTATACTTCTAACATTTTTCTGATTTTTTATTATTTCCGAGTAGTGATGGTAGTCAGCCGGTGATGGTGTAGTGCCGCTGGCCATGACCCCTGCAAAGCAGCAACAGCTACGAAAATTGCTTTTCGCACCGAACTGCACCCGAATAGTGCAAAACTTATACTGGTTGAATCGGTCAGCATGGCCTATGGGAACTATAGTGCGGAGCCGGGGCGCACTGTCATCTACTACTACAGGCGACTACCCCACAATGTGTTTAATGTAGTGCACTTACATTTAGTATCTGTAGTGACAGCTAGTCAGGTTACGAATTTTTTGGAAGTTTTTACTACTGTTTTGCTACTTTCTACTACTAGTTTTAACTTTTAGTTAATTACTTGGAATTTTTTGAAAACTAACGTGCAATTATTTTTTCTTAAACCTATTGTTTTACTTAAACCTGAATTTTACTTAAGGTGGTAGTACCACTAGCGGGATTTTCGACCTAATCATGGCATAAATGAAGGAAACATGACGAAACTAGTGGTGAAACACGTTTGGTTGGCAGGCTATCTTTGCATAAAATTTGGGTGTCTGAGAGTGCATAATTTGCTAGCTACCATCATGGCTTAGCGCATGCGCAAATAATCAAAATTTATTTAAGCCTTGTATCCTAAATTTGAATCTGCCATGTGAAAGAGCATGAAAAGAGCTTTAAAATGATGTGCATATCTCTTTTGTACGTGGTTTCTATCAAAAGTTACAAGCGGTTGAAGCTGAATAGCTGATATATAGCTGATATAGCTCAATTACGTTGACCGTTTGCACACATAATGTAAAGTATATCAGTATATCCGAAAATTGAATCTATTGGGGTTTAACGGTTCCTTTTGCGTTATTTATGTGCATTATTTAATAGAAAGCACTTTGCAGCTGCTTGAAAGCATAGGAAATTTCGAAAACCAAAGCAAACAATGAAAAATTACAGGATTTTTGTTTTTGATTTTCTCGACACTCCTTCAGTCAAAATGGACCAAATTTTTCAAACATGTTTTGCATCAGCATACGCTCAGGCCGTTTTCTTGGTTTTTGGAAAAACGCAATATCAAGCAAGATATAAATTTTACAAATTTTCAAAACAAGCTAAAAAACGGAAAACTCGCGTTTAAGAAAACCTAAAAAACGGCCTGCGTGTATATGTAAACTAACCATATACTGAAAATCTCAAACGATTTCATAAAGGATTGAAGGAGATATTTAAGTTTAAAGCTTTTAATGCATTTCCTATCGTGTAGACAGCAAGCCAGTCCCCGCAGCGTCGTAGATCAGCTCATCTGATGCAAAACATTATAAAGAACAATTATGCCAAATTTCAAACCGATTGATTAAGTTTTTAGTTCACAGTATCTGTTCAAAGTCCACCCCGGTAGTGGTGTACCACCTTAAGGGGGTGGTGGTATCATTTTGCGCAGTGCTTTTGTGGTGATTTTTTAAAACGCTATAAACTTTCGCAATTTTGGGAGTTGGAAAGAGCTTTATACATCGTTTTAAAGCTTATAATCAGGACATTTATATCAGCTTACGAAACTAGCAAAAATATTAAAAAATTAGCAAACATTTTCTGACATAACGGCTACATATAGACAAAATTTTTTGAACGTTGATTTTTCAAAACTGCGGAACCAGACAAAATTTCTTTTTGGGCTATCATAGTGAGGACATATGGGCCGAGGGAAGCTTTTTGGGGTTTTGCTCAGTATCTCTCAACTGTTGAGAAAATTCACAAAATGCACGGAAGCATTAAATTTTTAAACTTTGCACTAAATTTTCTTGAAACTAAACGTTTTAGCCAAAGCCAAGAAAAACGTCCCTCCGCAATAGTACGAATTCCCATTTTGCCGAAAATCTCCGGAATCTGTCGAGCAGTTTTGGAGAAATCGATGTTCAAAACAAAATAACCGCAGTTTTGCCAAAATGGTTTTCCCGCCAAATCTCTAGCTGAAAGCAATAAATTCTGGCTAATAGGGATTCAAAAAATGTGCATTCGGACGCTGTATTGATTGACTGTAAATGGAACAAAATTGTTTTGTTTGAACAAAAGGTTTCGCAGTAATTTTGAAAAAACTGATTTCCTCGGAAATGGCCATTTTTTGACCCTCAAAATGGTTTTTGCTTATACTGACTTAACCACAGGAGATAGCACAAAGGTTGTAAAAGCAAAAGTGTTCATTTTTGTGTCCTCTTTCCTGCCATGACAACCAATGCCGTGTCTGGTCTACTTACTGGAAGCCTAAGGCCAAGAACCAAAACTTTCTTATCTTTTGACCTAAAAATCCGGGACTGATCCCAGTATGTTAAAGAATGGGAATAGAACGGAAATAGGTTATTTAGCAAGTTTTAGCTAAATACGTAAAGGATTAGAGTCGTATGAGTAAAAAATACCCGAAAGGAAGCCAGCACCTTAAAAGCTGCAAAATCTTCTAAATTATCGGCCGCTTGCACCAAATCGGAAAACTTAGTTCCGAACTAAGCTATTTCTGAGTTAACTCGGAGTTAACTATTATGCACCTGAGCTCAAGCTCAGGGCTAACTTTTATTCCGTTGCAATACTTCAACTAAGTTGGATAATAACAACCCTGAGCTTGAGCTCAGAATTTGCTGAAGGTTATGTTATTCTTCAGTTCTTCAGTCCATTTTTTGGTCATTTTTTGACTTTCTCCGATCTCGCTGATTTTCACATATTTTATTGTCCAAACGGTATATTTTAACGAGTTTTTAAAATTAAAGTTGTAAGTCCTATGGTTGTTGAGTAATTTGACATCAAAGTTGAGATTTCATGTGTTAAACATAGGAAATGTGAAAAGTTGTCACTTTTCCACGTGCGCCAGAGAAATCTCGCGAATGACAAACGGGATCCGCCAAAACTTTATATCATATTTTTGCCACGTTTCCGAGCTGTGATTTGTAGGAAACAGAATTTTGATTTAGGTCTTTAAACAATTTTAATGAATTTTTGAAATATTAAAATGTGGCACCAAATTTAACAGACATCAAATTTTAATACTTCAACAATTCATTAAAAATTTGTAAAAAGCTAAATCAGAATTCTGATTCCTACAAATCACAGTTCGGAAACATGGCCACATTATGATATAAAGTTTGGGCGGATCCATTTTGCCATTCGCGAGATTTCTCTTTCGCACGTGAAAAAGTGACAACTTTTCACATTTCCTATGATTAACCCATGAAATCTCAACTTTGAGGTCAAGTTACTGAACAACCGTAAGACTTACGACTTTAATTTCAAAAACTCATTAAAATATACAGTTTGGACTATGAAATATGTAAAAATGAGCGACATCGGAAAAAGTCGAAAAAATGACCAAAAAATGGACCCCCCCCTTAATCACGTGTCTGAGCAGACAGCCAATCACAAGCACGCCTACTCAAAATCCAATGAAATAATCATTTCGTAACTTGCTAAATTTGTTTCACGAAGCATTCTTTTCGGTTCCACTTGTCTAAAAAACTTGCTCCTGTATTACTTGCTACTCTATTGTTTTTTATTAGTCCGTATTACATTTTTGTAGCGCTTTCTATCAATGAATCTGTGTAAAGTAAAAAACTAAACATTTCAGTTTTTCAGAAAAACGTACTCCATTAAATTGGGCTGTCATCTTATTCAAGAAATTTTAAAACTCCTTAAAAATTAAGGAATTGTATTTTCTAATAATTGTTATTGTTGTTGCTATTGTTACTAGTTCATTGCTTCTTTGTTTGTTGATTTTAGGCTCAAATTTTCATATCAATGGGAATCAAGGATGATAAAAACAACGTTCTGTGGAATAAAAA
>JASAND010014580.1:0-21717 GCA_030248195.1 Trissonchulus latispiculum
AGCTATATAGAACGCGTTTTATTAAAGCTAACGTGTGATTGCATAGCAAAATATTTTTTAACTTAAAAATTTGAATAATTTCGTTTAGAGCTGGTCTGATCAGTTTCAACAAGTGCGATTGCAAGATTACCTTTCCACAGCAAAAAAGAATTCTTTGAGTCTTGTGCTGATTCATTTCATCTTTAAAATCTAACTTTATCAGCTGTACCAAGAGTGTGACAAGCTTCACGCTCTTAGTTATTTATTAGGCTTGCGACATCATCTGCACGGTAACGGCTGACCCCCCCCCCCTCCCCCACAAATTAGACCCATCATTTCCATAGATTAACATAGGGTCGGGTCCTGGGGGGCTGTCCCCGAATAATTTTGAGGGGGATTGTACCTTGAACCAAAATTTTTAGGGGGGCTTAACCTCAAAAATAAATGTGTGGAATTTTTCGAAAAATTAACGCTAATTTTATTAAAGTTTGCGACTTTTTGTTAAAATTTCCAACAAAATCATCCATTTTTACAAAAATTTAAAATTTTGTCCTATTTTCACAAAACATTAAACATTTTAGCTGAAAAATTCCGGCGAAGCCGGAAATTTCTTAATATTTCTGTGTAAAAACTAATTTTTTCCGCTACTTACCCCTTGGCCATTTCTTTCGCTACCTCTTGTCCCCTACAGCGATAGGGCTTGTACCTTGTCCGGGTTGGGGGGGGCTTGGACCCCCCAGACCCCCCGCGTTAACCTATGATCATTTCAAAGAATTTTGCATGTTATGCTTGTGCGCTGTAACTCTTAACAGACGCACTTTGGACTAACTGAATAGTTGTGTTTTCTAGCTTTAGCACGTAGGCATAGCTTGCGAATCGCAGAGAGCGTGCCGCTTGTCACACTCTTAGTTAATTGTGTACTCTTGGTTGTATGCATTGTACAGCGCTTTTGGAAACATACCCAAACCTTCAATAGTTGCAGCGGATTGAGCAGCTGGGAGCAAATTTGCCAAATTCCCATGGTTAGAAATTCGTCTTTTTCTGTACTTCACTAACTTGCAGGTAATCATTGCGGCGGCGACAATAAAAAATATTATTGCCAGAATTAAGCTTGCAACAAATCCACTGAAATTGAAAGTTTTTTATTAGCTTTATACCTTTCTAAAGGCAAGGGATAACTGTCTCAGTAACTAAATAACGATTTTAGAAAAGTCGTAACATTATCAGCCAACGGGCAGTTATCTGCTCCAAAATGCTAAAAACAGAAACTGATACATCTTGAGCGCTGTATACGAGCATTGTTGAGCAGAGAAAATTAAATTATTAACACGAAATTTACAAAAACCAATGTTTATGTAGGGTGGAAGTTTGTAGGCCTCCAAAATAGGTCACACCCGACACCCCGTGTTCATGCATTATTTTCAGTATTTTCGGACAAAAGATTTAGTATACAAACGGAAGAACAGGATTTGACTAGCCTCTACTTAAATCGCTTACTCCTACTTACGCCTATCCTACTTACGCATAATCGTTGGATCTTTTGCGCTTCCCCCCCCAGCCCTAGCCCTAACTTTTGATTTTTTTGACCAATAACTTTGAAATTTGGTGTGGGTGCATACTGGAGGCTGGTGAATTCAAAAATTCAAAAATTTTAAAATTTTAAAAAATTTAAAAAAATTTTAAATTTTTGTTTGGTAAGGGGGGACCAAGGGGAACCAAAGAATTTTTTGAAACAAATTTTGCTGAAAACCCGCATACAGGGGTTTTCTTGGGTGCTGAGCACGAATCTGAAATCCGTTTTTCGATTCAGCTTGTCGTTAGCACAGTATAAGCTAAAGTTGTAAGCTTAACATGTAAGCTTATACTGAGCTAACACCAAATTTCAAAGTTATTGGTCAAAAAATCAAAAGTTAGGGCTGGGGGGAAAGCGCAAAAGATCCTAATCGTTTTCAAAACTCAAATTCCTACTTACGCCTAATTCTTTTTGTCAAAACTCACATTCCTACTTACGCCTAAAGAATGTTTACGCAAAACTCGGATTCCTACTTACGTCTAAAATCTACAGTATCCACTTTCTGACTTTGTTGTGTAAGTTGTTAAATTTTTCTTTAAGGGTCTTCTCCTGATGGGAACTAAATGGCAAATCTGTGACTCAACTTTATTTATTAGAAAAACTTTCCAACTTTCCCTGCAAATGAAAAATTATCTAAACTAATTATTTTAAATTTTCTAAAGTAGAGACATTTTTGTTCCCCCAAAGTTCTTCCTGTCGGAGGACAACTGAGTTTCGACTTTGACTTACAATGATTTAACTTATACGTTGTCCCAAATCAGGAGGGTACTTGGATATTGGTTCTCCTCACTAAGTGTTATAACCTCTAATAATATAATGAAAACATACATCAATAGATGCTCGACTGTATGTCTTAATGTATGTGTGATTTCTTCAGTTTAAAGTTAAATTAAATACACAGCTGCTGCAGCACTTTTTGTCGAAATGTTACACCGAATTTCAGTGAAGATGTTTATACAGATTCTTATTTCTACATATTAATTGCACTGTAACACTGTACAAAGTGAATAAGGGAAAATATGTAAGTGGATTACGGTAGTGATTTCGTTTTAGGTGTTGCAAGGAAATATTTTAGGCATAAGTAGGAGTTTCAGTTTTGAGCTTTAGGCGTAAGTAGGATTTTGAGTTTTGTTATCTCTATGCGGAAACATCAAACGTTAGGCGTAAGTAGGATAGGTGTAAGTAGGATGCACGCTTAAATGAAATCCAACTACAGCATATATCCTTCCTACCCATAATAGTCTCTAGTTTCACAATTCTTTCCAGTCCATCCTGCACGACAAGTTGGCGATCCATCGTCATTGCAGCTTTCGATGCTCACGCTGCTGGTTGCATCACAGAAGGTGTTACAATCTTCGCCATAGTAATTGGTCTCGCAAATTTTATCGCCTGAAGTTGTATTGCAGTGATATTTTTCGGTAGGCACACAGAACCTGCAGTTTGAGGGAGGATTTCCATAATAATCAGGGCAGCAGTGTTTTGCGCCTGTTGTAGGATCACAGTAGTAAAATTGGTCATAATCTGGTTGGCTGAAAAATAAAATAGCAGAATTAGTTAGTTCTAATGTATGCGTAATGAAATTAATAAAATATGACCTTGAAAATAATTAAATTGGTCTAAAAGTAGTCCAAATCAATCAATCTGCAAGGAAGGATTCTTATGCCATGGATCTGTGAAGAAGAGCGAAGATCATCGACGTGGAATGCATTTAGTAAATAATGTCCAAGCAATAATTGTATAGATTATCTTATGTTTGTCTAGTCAGAGTTGCCAGTATTCAATAGAAATCAAGAAATTCATAAATAGGGTCCAAGGTTTAGACTCGATTAGGGCATAAATCCTATTCCTAATTATGAATTTAAGCTTAAGTAAGTTCTACTAACGTGTGTCTTATTAACAATACTAAGCCAAGAATTGTGAAAAAAGGGCACTTGGTCTTGATCCCTTTAGTAAGTGGAGTTGTTACTCCTACACGAAGATAAAAATCGACATTTAAACTAGACTTAGATGAATTAGTGAGTGTCGTCCACAATTTGAGTCAAGTACAACCTTCCCTGTAAAGTAGTATAATCACTAGTGTTCGCATACTAGTTAGCAGGAAGTCATAAACCCAAAACATGGGGTTTATGTGCTTAATTAAGCCGAAAT
Organism: Trissonchulus latispiculum; assembly: GCA_030248195.1. Classification (NCBI taxonomy): domain Eukaryota; kingdom Metazoa; phylum Nematoda; class Enoplea; order Enoplida; family Ironidae; genus Trissonchulus; species Trissonchulus latispiculum. The sequence continues at coordinate 3,701 of JASAND010014580.1, forward strand.
TTAGTCGTAAAATGGTCTATATGGAAAATTGCACCTAAAACAACAAATATTGGAAGATGGTTCAATACTAGGTACGAAATAGCTAAGTACGTAGTTAGGTAGGGTTAATTAGTGATAATATGTAATAGTTAGTTAATATTTAGTTAAACTTTACAATTTTTGGTCGAAACATGACTTGGGCTTATATGAAAGAGAATTTAATCCTGATTCCAAAAATCCAAACCCGACTTTTCAACTCCCAAAAATAAGAAAGTTATGAGCAAAAATGTTTTTATAAGATTACTTTCTATTTCGTAATCTTATCACTCCAAAAAGGAGTGTTCTAAAAAGGTCCTTTTCTTTGGTTTGACTTAAGTCAAACCTTTTCCTTTTTTATTGTCTAGGAGGTTGCCTACCTCCTAGACTACACCTTAGTCAGGTGTTGTTTTCTTTTCTTCTCTCTCTGCTAGGCCTCTTTCTTCCAGAGCCTAGCAGTTGTCCTCGCCTGAACTTTTGGCCGAGGACAAGGGCAACAAAGAAAAAGAAAGGAAAATACTAGTATTAGCCCAAGTCACGCCGATTAGAGGGGGCTATTCTCCCTTATTAATAATATGAAAATGAATATTTGTAGCTAAGTATAGGTAGAGAAGTACGTAGTTTATTATGATTTAAATTTTAACCTTATAGAAAATTGTGTATATGTCGCAATAATTCGACAAAGTTAGAAAATTTCACGAATTTCTCCCTTTGGTTACGTTTATTACGTTACGTTACGTTTAAAGAAAATTTCGTAAAGTTTCGCCAAGTTTCGGCAAAGGAAATATATCAAAAATGGGTCAGTTGGGGGTAATAATTTCAAAATATCATTAATTTCGGCCACTGATGGCCAGCTGGCTCGGCCCGCCGCTGCGCCTAACATACAAAAGGTGGCAAGCTTCTAGAAAGTTCTAGAACCTTCTAGAAGCTTTGCCTTAAAAACAAAGCAAAATTCCGCCCAACTTTCGCAAATGAACTGTCACCGAGCTGTCAGCAAAACTGTCAGCCCGGTCCCAAAATTTTTATCACAATCAGTGTTCGCTTGAGTGCAACCGAGAGCGGTTGCTTCCCCTTCCCCTTGTGCGTTCCCCAGTGCAGTTGTTACCTGCATGGGGAATACAACGCACTTCCCCGATTAGGTTAAAATTCGGACTTTTCTGGCCCTCGAGCCAGAAAAGAACTGAGGATAAAACAGCGAACACTCACAAATTAGGGCCATATAGGCTTGTTATGCCTGGCCAGAACGACAAATGAGAAAATAAAACGCTAGGATTTGACGGCCACTTTTTGGCCTTATTTTTTATTATTGAGGCCTTTGGGCCATTTTTTTTATTATGTGGATTTTTGGGCCTTTGAGCCAAATTTTTCCTACATTTTATGAGGCCAACGGGACATTTTTTATACGTCTTTTGGGCCATGGAGCCCCATTTTTACTCAACATTTTGGGCCTGAGGCCATATTTTAGTTATGATAGCATGTGTGGGCCTTGAGCCACTTTTATTTTATTTCATTTTATCCTCTTCTTTATTATTATCTTATTATTTCAATAATGGGGCAGCTCATGTAAACCCCTCCTGTTCGATGGAGGTTTTGAGAATTGCCCCTGTTTTTTAGTTTTTCTGTTTTCAACCCGACACTCTCTGTATACCGAGGTTTGCTGACCTCCACCTCCAATTATGTCATTCATTTAGTTATCTTTTATTTGTATTTTTGCGGTCAAGCCACGACCATTTTTTACTTATTTTAACAAGGCCCTTTTGGCCAAAATTGGGGTTTTTAAAGTAGAGTATGGGATTATTAAGTGGGGACCCAACCCCTAAGTTTGAGATAGAGGGTCCCTTTACTACGACCTTATTTTTACTGAGTTAATTAATAGATAACCATTCACCCCACAGACGGCAACTAGGAGTTGCCGGCCATATTGTTTTAATCTCAGGCTTTGTTAAGCCTTTTAAAAAAAATTACTGTCTGTAATTTATGTTGTTTGTCGTAGGTCGGTAATTAAAAATTAATAGGCCATTTAAAACGTAAAACAAATTTTAAACCTGAATGTTAAAATAATTGGTTGGTAAATATTATTAATAATCAAGCATTTTGCGGGGAATGACCGGCTTCCCCAATTGTTAATTTAATCATTGTTATCAGTTTTGTTTAGTAATGATTGCTTAGCAATCATTATTCACATGGCTTTCCAAAGTTCAAAGTTCTCAAAGTTCTCAAAGTCACCAAAGTTCTGCGCTATAAGTCGAGTTTAGAATCCTAAAACTCGCAACAAATTTCTCATAAAAATTCCGTTAATTTAGTAGTTAATAATTACGTTTCAAGGATGCATTTGAAATCATAGCTAGGAGTGTAAATCACTTGGTACAAATTAGAGTTAGGTTTTATTTAGATTATCTTTTAATTAGGTTTGTCTTTAGGATTAGTTAGATAAGTAATTACCTAAGAACTCCTGTGTCTGTATGGGATTGTATGAATGGCGTTGTATACTGCTTCCTACGATTATATGTGCGTTGACTCGCGGAAACTCCTTCTGTTCGACAAAGGTTGTGAGCATCGCTGGAGTGATCAAGACTCAGATCATAAGCAGGAATGAGGTATACTTGTGATTTGTACGAATGATTGCAATTCTGTGACATGAGTACATTCTAGTCTAATTGTGCATAAATGATGTTTAAATACTTAACTGTTCCGTGTTCTGAATGTTGTTGAACGTTGCATAAATGTAGTCTAAATGCTTACCTATTTCGTAATCTAAATATTGTACAGATGTTACGTAAGTGTTGTTTAGTTAGTGAGTGCAATTACTAGGTTCAGTATTAGTTGGTTTAAGATGTGTGTAAATGCTGCAGTTTGTATGATGTAACTTTAATCATAATTAAGGTAACGACCGTTCAGATGTTTAATGGTTATCTGTATGCATGGCCTATATGAAGTACCAAAATTATACTAGGATTTCTATAGTAGGCAGGAAAATAGTAATAAGTAATGTAGTTTCAGTTTACAAGCCTTGTACGTGTGCCTGGAAGTTGTGAATACATGGTTACGTAGGTAATCTAGGTTAGGATCAGTTCAGTAAATATGGTTATGGCTATAGGATCTAGGGTCATAGGTATCCCGCATTAGGCTTTTATCAGTCTTAATCAGGATGTCCTCGATTCGTCTGCGTAAGTCACTCTTTGTTAAGAGTGCGGACGAATCGCAAGAACAGGAATCTGTCAAATGTTCGGTCTCATTGCCAAATTAATGTAAATTCTGCCTAAAAGAGCATCGTTTTTAGAATTTTTGTCCGAAAAGCATATTGGCATTACGTAAAAAGCTGTAATGAACGTAGTTTGTAATTATATTCGTTGTATTTTTGTTTCCAACGTCAGAACAAACCATTATTGAAGTTTTTAGTTAAATTAGCCATATCCGATGCATGTTTCATTCCTAATAATGACCGCAACCGCGGTCTAAACACCATTTCATGTCGGTGTTCACGTTTAAAGGCAAAATTAACAAAACCCCGTTACGTAAAGGTTAGCAAGGTTGACAAATCAACCTTGCTCATTTAGTGACTAATATAAAGCTCATTCATGATAATTATCCACAAATGGCAATAATAGGTTTCAACCATCCGGCAAATTTAACTAATATTGAGTAATAATTGATAATATGCTTGAAATAGGCAAATTAACAATTAGTTACTTAAGCATTATGGATAGGGTGCCAGAACCATCTTCCGATAAAGGCCGAAATTACCAGTTTTATGAATTCAATTGGATTTCAATATGCGATATTTGCCACAATAGGGAGTTGCTATCTTCCCTAGGTGGAACCTAATAAAAACAGAGGTTTTACGTTAAACCATGATGTTTTCGCTAAATTTGTGCGCTAACATTCTTCTAATTTGTTAGTGTTTGTTAAAAACAGGAAGTTGTTACCTTCCTTGTTTAGAGTCGTGAAATTAAAAGTTCTGCATCCAAACATTGTGTTTTCACAAACTCGCGCGTTAATCGTTTTCTAATTAATCAACACGTATCGAAGACAGGAAGTTGTCACCTTCCTTGCTAGGACTCGGAAAACAAGGTTCCCAGATTTGATCATTTCAACCAAGTTAATGTTTCTCGTGTTAGCTAAGTGAATGGGTGCCTATCTGCTGTTAAAGGGCCCAAAATTGCATCAATTACGTGTAATAGGTTTTAATCGTACAGAAGCAGACTGTACAAAGCGAAATAAAGCTGAATTTATAGTTTCGTGTCGTAATTGCAATTTCTGGCATGAAAATGCAAGAAATTGCCCGAAAATCAGCATTTCGTTTAGAATCAACTTCCGATGTTATGATCTGATTAAAATCGCTCAGAATTCGTAATTCGTCCAAACATCAAGTTTTCTCAACAATTTCGAATTTACAAGTTTATTTCAAGTTCAGAAAAACCAAAATGTGAGTAATGGTTGCTGGGTTCGAATCCCGCACCTATAACTTGTATTGATGGGTTTTAACCCATTTGATTCAGGTGCAGAGAAGGAGAATCAGTCCTGCCTGGATCATAATCAGACGAGCAGCCCGTTGGAATCTTATTCATTACGTTCATTCAGACAGAGATATTAGTGGTAGTCATTGTCCCGAAGAGGACCTGTCAGTTGGGATTAAGCAGAACTTCTTGTCGGATTGGAAACTAGTCGCATAAGGTACATTGGAACCTGTATAGTCTAGATTTGGAAATAAAGACGGAGACGATTCCAAGCTCAGCACCAACGTCGATAGTGGGACCTAAAACCTAAGAAAGCAAATTTAACATTGTTTTTGACTACTCTAAATTGGTTCTTATTCTTTCAATTCAAAAGATGAGCCTTCTTCTGATGATCATCATTCTTGCCGAGGGGGTTGCCATCCCCCTGACCTTGGCCTACTGTCCAGTATTCATTAATCGGTTGCAAGTAGAAGAATTAGCGAAGATATTAATTTAAATCAAACTTGTACTAACCCCATAAACGGACCAGGAAACTCCCAACCGGACCCTCCTTGTGTTTGACCCTTGGCGACCGTATAGCATCCGAGAGTGCTATTGTTACTAGCATTTCGGGCTCACCCAAAGGCCGGAATTCCTGTACTACTAACTCATTTAATTTAGTTAACTTAAACTATTCAGTAGTTCTGTTTATTAATAATTTATTGTCCTTGGTAAGGAGGACGGGCAAAGAGTCATAACTTAACAACACGAGCACAAGCATATAGGGATCGCACGAAAGAGTTTAGTAATTAGGTTTAGTATCTTGTTAGTTGATTAGAGAAGAAAGAAAGAGGAATATAGCAGAACTGAGTCTAGATACCAAAACCTTGTCCCTATTACCAAGCAATATTTTGGGTAAACCAAATACTGGCAACTCTGGCAAACTACAGTTTGTTTGTCTAATTGTTCTATAGTATACAGTTCGTGGTTTGTCTTATTTCTTGTACGCATTGTAATAACTCTTTCCATTGTCATTATTGTTGTTATCAATATTATCATTATCATTATTAAACTGCTGTGCCCTATCACTGAATCTATCAATTAGGGTATACGGATCAGCTCACGTCTGGATTCAGCGCCCCAATACAAGTAAGTGACTAAATTGAACCGTTGGTCCCTACAAAGACATCACCCTCATCATTCCGGAGTCTTGATTTGGCAATCAAGATTCTCAATCAGTGTTCTTTGATACAGAACTGATTCATCTATCCCGAAGCAGTAAGTGTCGACCCCGCTTGCTATTGATCCCCATCTGACCCCTGCTTTCATCAAACGAACTCACGCCATTAAGACCCCATCCAGGTTGACTGCAAGGAATCTTCAGTTCTGGACAAATCACCTTCTGAGGATCCTGTGCTTAAGTTTATCTTCACCGATAAACGCTTCGATATCTTCACCGATAAACGCGTCGACCTTCCGTGTACTCGAAGTGGTTGACACCCTGAGTCAGTCGTGATAGACTGTTACGGAATAAAGTCTTACTGGATCAAAATTTGGAACCCCAATCCTACCCACTTCATTACATATGTTGTTAATGTTGAATTTTAATGTATGTAGTTGTAATGTATGTTTTTAAAGTATATGAGGAGAAATTCGTAATCGCTGCAGTCAGTTCTACTTGTCTTGCACGATGTAGCGTGCTGTTCAATTGTACGCAATATTCATGCGGTTGTAGCATGGTTCAATTATAAACACTGAACTGTCGACGGCATTCCGTTAACAATATCAACCATTCCGATTCATTGTTGACTGTGATGTAATAGTAATAACAAAGAGTACATGTTACTATAAGCAGCATTTCAACTTCACCTCGTGTTTTCAGATGAGACAACTTTGACAACAAGCTGCAGCATCTATCACATAGCAGCTATAGCACATCACTAGCTATTAGAGATGAGCACGGGCCGATTTGTTCGGCCCGGCCCGGCTCGCTCCAAAATCTTGCTCGGCCCGGCCCGGCCCGCTGTCAAAACTGTTCGGCCCGGCCCGGCCCGCAAACTAACAAAATTCGGCCCGGCCCGCCAAAAGAAAATTTCGAAAATTTAACTAACAATATATATTATTTCAAAGGCTTTAGTGAATGCTGGAAACGCTAAATTATGCTATGAAATCTTAAATTTTGCTGTAAACAACCTGAATGAGTAAATGTAATGCTAATTTTAGTGATTTGACAACATTTCTTAGAGTGGAACCGGCCCGTTTCGGCCCGCTCCGGCCCGCTGTTGAAAAATTTCTCGGCCCGGCCCGCTTGACAAATGGATGTTGGCCCGGCCGACGGACCGAAATGCTCATCTCTACTAGCTATATGGCATCTATCACAGATTTTGTCATCAACATAATAATAATAGTACGGCCGAATGACTTACGTGCATTGTACGCAATTCGGCCCAAATTCATCCGTTTTATTACAGTTATAAGATTTTCCTTGTTTAGGATAGCATGGAAAAAATGGAAAGGGCGAAGGTGTTTCGGTTGTGACACTGCTATTGGTGGTCGTAGTATTTTGGATAGGTTGTTCAGTAGTTGTCTCTGAAGAGAAGAATGGGAAGCACAAGAATATCACAGCAATTAAGCAATCATTGAACCAACTGTTCGGGCGCATGCTTGAATTACATAATGATAAAGGGCTAATATAAGCGGCGTACTGGAAGAATGGAATTAACAGGAATTGTGAAAAGGCGTTTAGGTAATCAGTTCATAAAATTATATAGAAAAACTGTTTCTCAGACTTCAAAAGTCTACAATAACGCTTATCAGTGTTGAAAAGCACTATTGTTTAGCCATTACTTTACGCACTGATATAATCGCCTACCAAAAGTTCATGACTTGATGGGTTGAACGTGTCGACCAAATTCTGTAGCGATGAAGTAATGAACTATTAAGTATTGAACTGCAAAATATAGCTAGACTAGCTCAGTGTACGTGCTGCATCTAAGGCTTTAATCTGTTTCATATGCTCCGAGATATCGTCGAATACATTTTCAATCAGTTCACCAACGCAAAATGCTGAGTTTTTTGAAATTTGATTTGAACTTTAAGGATTTGAAGGCGAAACATTTTTGTAGATTTCTTTCAAAATAGTTACCAAAATTCTGTAAATATGAGATTTCTTTTGCCCGCCAGCGTGGCAAATAATGGTCTGTAAGTATCTGATAATCTAACTTCTGCTCTGCACATTGCTTTTGAATCTGACAATAGTATAATAATACAAATCAAGAGAACAGATCCTTTGAAAAGTTTGTAATCTTTCAGAAATTGTTCTCTTTACAATAATAACAAAGAGAAATCGCGCGACTCCCTATTGGAAGCAGATTACAGAATGTAAACGGCGTCTTCCTTTGAAGATTTCATTTGAACAAATTCTAATAATTCAGATAACAAACATAACAATATTCGGCTGGAAACCCAATTTTGCCGACTACACTGGCTTGCACCAACCATTTTTAACTCGGTGTTACGTTAACTCGGTGTTAACAAGAGATAACCCGCAGTTAGACCGTTGCACCAAATTAGGTTAACGTAACTCGGTGTTAACCTTAAGGTTAACTCGGTGTTAAACACCAAAAAGTTAACCCTCAGCGGGAGTAGGGTTAACCCTTATAGCGCCACTATTTTTAAGGATGTATTACTGTTGTTTTTATTGCTGAATTAAATTCTATGGTAAAATATAGGTACTGAGTGATAATTGAATAAATGAGTGATTAGGACGATTCGGAAAAAACTTCCACAAATTTATCAATTTTTCAAAATTTGCTTTGACAGCAATGATGATTCTTGAAACGAAGGCTCCTTTCAGAAAGGACATTGAGGGTAAGGTTTACATGGCATTAATTTTACAGTGCCCTTCCAGATCATTGTATTTCATTGTATCAAGTTCAGTACAAGAAAGTATTCTGTTAACCTTATTCTCCAGCCGATAACACCGAGTTAAATGAATGGCTGTAAACCACTTCCCGATTGGAAGGAAACTGTTTCTGGCTCCCTACGGATTGGCTAACCCTCTATTAAAAGTTAACTCGGTGTTAACCTTCAGGTTTCGTAACCCTGAGCTGAAAAGCGTTGGTGCAGAGGGTTAGGGTTAACCTTAACCATAAGGTTAACTCGGTGTTCTGTAACCTGCTGCACTCAGGGTTAACTCGGTGTTAACCTTAACTTTAATCTTATTTGGTGCAAACGAGCGGGCTTTGTTCGTATATTTACAATACATTCACAACATGCTCAATGCTCCTTTGCTAGGTAGCACACTAATTGCCTGAATAGAAACCGAGGACTGTCCTAGTGCTCTCCTGTCCTAACTAACGTCCAGGTTCTGCTTTATGCTTCACTATATGGCAAAAAGGCGAAAAGGCAAGGATACCAGAATAAAAAACCTAAAATTACCAACTTTTTTGCAAGCTTTTTGTGCATTTATTTGCACGCTGCCAACAAGATCGCCATCCAAATTTATTGAATTACTGTTATAAGCAGTAACATTAAGAAAAGCCGGGGATTTTATCTGAGTATTATATGTAAGCTGTTAATTAAAAGTATATTTTAGTTACGTCCTAAGTATATGCTAAATCCATCCTATGTTTTCAGACATAATTCAAGTTATGGTTTGATCCAAGTGAATGATGGTATTTGTAGTTACAGCTAAGGCTATATCCGCTCAAAACTGTATTGTATGGTTGATGTATAATTTTCTTGGTCTCTCAGCTCAAAGGCTGTGTACGAATACGATGTCGCTAATCCAGTCATCATCATGGGCTCATTAGCTGCCGTGGCAAGAAAAGGCCAATCATCTAATTCTAATTCTAATCTAATCATCTAAATGAAGGAGTTGCAAATGTTTAGGTTGGACGCATATGAGTCACATGTAGATCGACTTAAAATTGACTTTTTGATTGACTCGCTGAAAGTCGCCTGGCGAACCAAGTCAGTTGAGTTGAGCAATGAAAGTGACTAGGTAACTGCTCCTGCAAATTGGTTCTGACCACACATCCACAATTTCATCACTTCGCCAAGGATCTGGAATCCTGGATGAGCAGCAAAAACTCTAACCGTAAATACTAAATCAAATATAGGAACAATTATTAATTTGCAATTGCTGAATACAAAGTAATTTAATTGATTGATGTCGTAATATAAATGCAAATTTTACAAAGATGGGTCCAAAATGAGTCAATTTTTTGCTTTTAATACTATTTAAAACATTTTGCGTCGCTAATTTTCATGCAGAACGAATGGGTCAAGGTTTCTTGGTTCTCCTAAAGTTGAAGTGCACCTTTCTTTTCCAGTGTTCGTTTACGTAATGCTAGCTTGGCAGAACTTTAGAGCAATGTTATGTGCCTACACAGGAAGGAAACAATTAAGCTTTCTATCCCCATTTTCCCATGCACGCCATTGAGATCAGTGCAGAAATGGTCCAATGTGAAATGAATCAGGATAATGAGCACCAGAAAGCGAAATCTTATCTTTGCGCTTTCTCGTGTTTCATAGCTTTATTCTTCTGTGACGTTCCATTACTGCTAACAGAGATAATGAAACTGTTTATAGCGACTGATATCTCAAAATTGTAAAGACATTTAAGATCAGAAGAGATCGTTTTTCTTTTCTTGTCGGATACCAACTGATTACCTTTGTCGATTAAATAACGCTATTAAAATTATAAACATGTATAGAAAAGTTTTCTTTGTATTTAGACGCTTGCTTTTTCTATTATCTATTCTACAGCGAAATAACTTATCGAAAGGTGAAGCATAAAGGAATGTGACATCTCAAAGACGAAGTTTATATGCGTCGAAGATGTGTAAAAGTGTAAAAACTGGTCTATCACCGGCTTTGCGCTTTGCAGTTGATGGGTGATAACGCACTGATAGCTTTGTTTAGTTTTTGCAGCAAACGGTTTTTCCACAATTGCGTTAGTAGCTCCGTTTTAAGCCAATTATAAGATTAATTACTTTATCTAAAAATTTTCTCAACTTTTGAGTTTGCGTTTCTTCAAAAATATGTACGAATAATTGCTCATTTTTCTTTTTAATATCTACTATTATATGTGCACAAGTATTTAATAATTTAGTCTTTAATAACCTTTAAACGGGTCTTTTCAGGTACATATGTGAAACTAACAAGTTTTTTTGGTTTGGGCTCACCCACTTGTAGGCACACGACGTGGCCCGTCTCTCCACAGACCGCAGTCAAGAGGCGGAGAGACAAAGATCATGGACAGAAACATGATCCCCAAGCAGAACTACCATGCGGTTATTGGTACCGAAGCACCTCAGTCACGCCCAAGGCAACAGCAGTCGTTTATCTGACTGCTGTTGCCCCCCGCTTGGTAATAGCAACTATGATGGCAGAAAGCTACTAGCCTGCTCGGAAGGCAAAAGGGATAAAAAATAGGTTGCTGAAGTGGAAACGTTAAGGGAGGCCGAGCTCTAAGATAGGAAATGTTGAAAAATGCGGTCTGAGAAGCTCTGAATGCAAGTAAACATTTTGGCTATCAAGGTTTATTGTTTATTATTTATGATTGGAATTTCTTTAAAATCTTTGGAAAATGTAAAAATGGTTTAACATTTTTAAGTTTTCGTTTTCATCTAACATTCCCAATCTACAGCAACTCCCTAATCAATGAAAATTAATGGTTTTCTTCAGGTTGCAATAGAGGCACAGGAGGACCTTTTTCACCCCCCATGCCCATCACAACCTGAAAATTCAGAACTAAATATTTCAGTTTAACTAATTTTAAGAAATTGTGACAACTTAGCTGGCAAATGATCCTTTGAAAATCCACAATCCTTGAAATTAGACATTGATATGTTGGACACAGGAGGGACCATGCACGCCTCCTGTGCCGTTGATCTTCTCTCTGAAACAAAAAGCAAAACTAAAATTATGTTCTTAAAACTTACGTGAAATGCAGCCCCTGCTGCAAACACTGGATCGTATCCTAACAAGTTTAGCGCTAGTGGGGGCAATATTTTACTGCCCTATTTGCAGCTGAATTAATTCAAGTCGATAATTTCAATCCTTACTTACGCAGCTGTTGCAAGCTCTTGAATTAAATTAATTAAAGAATGTATAGATGCCGAATCGATTAAACCACAGATCTTTCAGATTGCAGGCAGGAATGCTGCCATTTACACTTTTGAGTCGGGAGAGTTGACAATATAACATTGATAGTATTGATATTTCTGTACGCTTAGCGAAATAGCTTCAATTGCATGTCGCGTTGGCGTTGTCCTGTTGATTAAATCAAGTGTCGTTAATTCAGTTTGATTTGGCCGAAATATTCGCCTGTATACACCTTTGTAATCTGACTTGGTTAGATACTTAGCTAGTCTAGCAGTAAATTGAATTCAAAGGTGCCTAACATGTTTACATTTTGAAATGTTGATAACTAGAGGAAATGACCAGCTGAAATGAGCTAAAATTTGGTATGGGTATGTTTTCGACTATGCTGAGTTCAAATTTTTCGATTTGGCGAAATTCTATGGAGGAGGCTTAAGGAGGACCAAGGGAAACCGAAAATTTTTTGTCTTCGATTTGGCTGAAAAGATGTACATAGGAGTTTTCGATGTCGTAAAAGACAAATCTGTATTCCGTTTTTCATTTCAGCTTTTTGTTAGCTCAGTGTAAGCTAAAGATTTAAGCTTACGCCTTACGATGTACCCATACCAAATTTTGGCTCATTTTTGTCAAGTTTTTCGGATTTTTGAGTGGTGGGGGGTAATCGAGATAAGACCCAGGAAATCAATTGAAATAATTTGTTAGCATTGATTAATGTCGTAACATGGACTACAAAATGCAATTTGTATAAAATCGGTCAAAAATGACTCAATTATTGGGGTTGCAGGAATCTGGTGAGGCCTCCAAAATTAAAATATAAGAAATTGAGAAAATTAATCATTTAATTGCTCTCCAGCTGTGACTTTGGTTTTATATTAAAGAGACGTGGAAAGGTCAGACAAAACGGTCAATAGTTAGGGGCCCCCATAAGATTCTCTAGCTGTAAACTGAGTGCGAAAATATTCAATCTTTATAACAGCAACACTGTTCTAAGGTTTTACTGTTGATCGACTCAACACTCTAACCAAACTGCAGACCGTTTTTGCATTTATTACATTAACCTTCTTTAATTTGTTCTGCAGAAATATTTTTATTGGCAATAAGACGATTGCGATTGGCTAAACTAAAACAATATGGAATCTTTCGATGACGCTCCACAACCACTAGATACAGAAGAGTTCAGGCGATGGGGAAAGAATATGATTGATTTGGTTGCTGACTACTGGAAAGATCTTCCAAATAGAGATCGTCCCTTTCCTGAGCTCCGGATCCATCAGGGGCACAATTTCCTTCTGCTGCTCCTGAAGAGCCTGAAGAATGAAACAAAATCTTTGAAGACGCAAAAGAATTGGTTCTAAATGGAGTAGGCACATTTTCTTAAAATCTAAATGAAGTTTTATTCAGTTGGCATCTGATTCCATTGTTACGTACTGTTACTGTAGCGGTCAGTTCCAGTAGCCTTCTCGTTTATTCACTACATTTTGCAGCTTACCGATTGTATTAATTTTAGTTTTCAATTTAGACAACCCATTGGCACCATCCGCGGTTCTTTGCGTACTTCCGACTGCTTGCAGTTACCCTGCCTATTGCTGCCGATATTCTCTCGGATGGGTTGGCATGCATTGGCTTCACATGGGTACTATCTTATTATTATGCGTGTAACGAGTCAACAATTCCTAAACTTTTACGCTCATGTATCTTGAATATTTATATTTCAGAAGGGACCAGTAGTGATAGCGAAATGTGTAACTTCTCAATGCTTAAAAATAGAATTGCATGCTAGTGCTGAACTGAAAACATTTATAACTCCATTTCATTAAATATAAAAAATTATGAAAACGCAATTTTTTTGCAGTGTTCTAGAATCAGCTGATACAAGAAGCTTTAATGGCTGGCTAACAACGAATAACACGGAACGCTAAAATGTTTTGCTCAAGATCAGACCACTGCAATATCAGTTGGAATTAAATATTAACTTTGAAAGCCACCCAAAAAGTCACAAAATAAGTATACAAATTTAACTGCTTTAATTTTCTATTTTTTCAGAAATCTAGTCCTGCCTGCACTGAGGTTGAAATGGCAATGATGGTTGTTGGCGAAAACTTTAGGTCTTCGAGCACTTCTTGTTACCCCCATGACGGACCGCGGGTGGTGGAATAATCCAAGTATGGATTGAAGTTATTAAAAACATTTTTGTAGAAAAATTTTGTTATTCTTCAGTCGGCAGACCAAAATCAATGTTAAAAAAGGAAATAATAGAATAAGAAAAAGCAAGATCAATAGGGATGCGCTGGAGATACTCTGGCGGTCCAACCCCCCCCCCCACAATCCCAGGCAAGGCACCAGCCCTACCGCCGTCCGAATCGGCTAAAACCCGAAAAACTGCCCAAAGGGCAAGCAAAAATAGCGGTTTGAGTTTTTGCACCAAAATTTTTTTCGTGAAAATCGGGCAATATTTTGAAACATTTTCTACAAATTGAAGATTTTGTTGCAAATTTTAGCAAAATGGCAACTTTAATATAATTGGCATTATCTAATTTCCCGTAAACTTTCACTTATTTATTATGGAGGTACAAGCCCCTGAAAATTTTGTGTTCAAGCTACAACCCCCTCAAAGTTGCTGGGGACAAACCTCGCAGGACCCGGCCCTATGTTAATGTATGAACAAGAATTTTCCAGATTGAAAATCAATTCTGAGGAAATCGGGATTGGCCAACGCACTATCCTATTATGACCGAAGAAGAACAGCGTGACCACACAGAAAGAGAACCTCCGTTGGTCATGGTGCTCCTTTTCTGAGATACGGGTCCTGGATTAATGGAATTGCAATTACCAAATGAAGTGTAGTAAAGCATTATGGAGAATTGTTTTTCAAATTTAGAAACTAAAGAAGTTAATTTTGATGGTAGTTCGTTCGCTTTTCTTTATACTATTTGAATTACTTCACATATTATTAATTTGTTCATTGTTAATATTTCAGTGCACAGCCAGTGATAGTACACTTGTAGCAATGCTGGCTGCTCGAGCTAGAACCTTGCATATAAGCCTATCAGTCCTCCATTGACACTCCAGTTCCTGCTGACAAACCAATACTAGAGAAAGTGTTTGCTTCCATCCAGTCCAAGATGAGGCATCTGAAGTTATCGAATTTCTCGTTCATTCCTCAAGCTTGCACAAAGATTGGTGGCATGTTGTTCAGATCAAGTAAATACTGTTCGAAATAAAAGCAAATAAATAAATGAAAATAAATAAATAAATGAAATAAATAAGTGATTCTGCTTATTATTGAATTAAATTGAGGAGAATGAAAATGTAGTTATCACACTCCCATGAATATTTGGAAATGTTGTATCAATGTTTTAATGATTCAAGGTTTTTGTAATTGACGAGAATCCTAAATTTAGCTAATGAATTACAGGCTCATTCATCAGTGGAACGTGCCGGTTTGTTAGCTTCCGTCACCATCAGAAAATTGAAAACTGACGACAACTTCTCTCTCTTAGAGGCCCAGTTCTTGCTGCTGCTATAGATGAAGATCGCAGTAATGGATTGATTCCATTTTGTGTAAATACCTAATGCTGTTTTCAACTGGGGGTGATGATCAGACATGCCCAGGGAAGCAGAATTGTTTGGGAGGAGGGTGAACCGAGCTCACCAAAATTCTTATTTTGGTTTTTGTTGCCCAAAAACCGGAAAACTTCGGATTCTCAAGAGGTGAGCGACACCTCCTGGGGCAAGATGAGCTCAGGTCTAGAGAGGGTGAAACCAAGCACATGAATGGTGATGGCGGTTTTTCTAGCATGTTTCTCATTTGCAGATTATTTCAGTAAGCACTCACATTCGTCTTGATAATTACGTATTATTACCAGCTGCAGGACACTGTTCCAACATTACACTTGGGCACAATCAGCATTCACGACTGCGACGTGCACCTTGTGCAAGGAGTGGACAGTTTTCACCTCAATTTATTTTGCATTAATGTATATATTTATCGCGAATTGAATTATTTGTATCTGTGAATTTTTAACTTTGTTCAATTGAGTTCTATGTTCAGTTAGAAGTATATGTAATCTATTATGTTTTTAGGTTATTGCTACTTTGGGAACTACTAATTCCTGTGCCTTTGATTCCCTGGAAGAGCTTGGGCCAATATGCAATCAAAATAACCTATGGCTGCATATCGTGTACTTACGCAGAATACTTGTTTGTCCTACGTTTAGACCCCTAATGAAAGGAATTGAGGTATACTTTTATCAGTGAATAATAATAATAATAAATAAATAAATAGTAGCTAAATGTTAAAACAGGAACAGTACGACTTAGTTCTTCCCACAATTATTCCGTTATCTAGTCTAGACCTTAAAGAAGCTGTTGACGTTGTCCGCTCAATGGAAAACTTTTTTTAGAACTTGCTTTTAGAGCTAACAAGTGCAAGTAGTACAGTGTCAACTAGACAGTTCGCTTCGGGTTTCAGTTCCTGCAGTGACTTTAACTTTGCCACGGGGTCAACCTTTGGCCATGGTGGTGACATTTCGTTATGCCTCCGACGGTTACCGTTTACACACACAGTTAATAAGTATGTTTCCAATAGAAGCGCAAATTGGTGTAGTTGATTGATGAAGATTCATCAGCGTTACGGGTTTTTGTAGTTAAAGTAGTTTTAGCAACAGACGAACATACTTTGGAAACTTTCTTTTTGATTGAATTTCAGCATGCAGATTCCTTCAACTTCAATCCGCACAAGTGGCTCTTAGTCAACTTCGACTGTTCTCCAATGTGGTAAAGATTCGTAAATGATTATTTATAAAATTTAATGATTTTTAAAAATTTTTGTTCTACAAGATACCAAGTCATGGCTATATATAGTGATTGATGGTATAGGTAAAATTAATGAAAATTAATGCAAATGATCATTTTCACTCACTTAGACGTATTTAAAGTATTTAATAGAATTTATTTGACACAATATGTTTTCAGGTTTCGAAATGCTACTGAAGTTGAACAAGCATTCCATGTAGATCCACTTTATCTGAAGCATGAAAAGCAGGGGCTTGTGCCGGATTACAGGGTTAGCTTAGCACTAGTTAACTGTAGCGAGGCACCGTTCATTGCGAATGCAATATTCATTGCTCAACCTTGAAGCCAACTGCATTAAGTAGTTGAGCTTTAGTAAATGAAAATTACTGACGGTAGTTTGTGGTTCTTTGGTTTTATGAATTGTGTAATTGTGTTTTATAGCACTGGCAAATTCCTCTTGGTAGAAGGTTTCGTTCACTGAAAATATGGTTCGTGTTAAGGGCATATGGACTCAATGGCTTGAGGTTGCATATTAGAAAGGTACAATGACAATTACAATTAACTTACAATTAATTAATTGTTACTTACAAATATAGCTTTCTGAAAACAAGTAATTTTTTCGAGACAACTTTCAATTCATCATTCAGTTCAAGTAGTTTACCTAAATTACCCTCACGTTTTGAAGTTTATGAACTTTAGCAATGCGCTTTGGCGAAACGATTTGAAGAATTAGTGAGAGCGGATTCCCGATTTGAAGTTGTGGTTCCAGTGGTCCTGGGGTTGGTCTGCTTCCGTCTAAAGGTAAATGTAACCTACTGCGCGTACAAGAAGCCAACAAGAAACTTGGTAGTTTACCGGTAGAAACCGAGTTTAGATATGCACACTCTAGTGGCACTGTTTCATAAACCCTGGTTTCAAGGTATTGTATTGTATTACGCAGGAAGTGCTTTTGTTTGTCCTGAATTTAGACCACTAATGAAAGGAATTGAAGTATACCTTTTATTGAAGTATACCTATTTTATCGTATATTCCCTGACTACAAGGAAAATACCGTTAATCAAAACTCGGAGATTGATAACATAACTACCTACCTACGACACTTTCCGCACAACAAACGTAGCGAATAACCATTCATTCAAACTGTAATTTTTATCATTATAGGGCAAATCAAACCAAATCAATGAGCAGTTGTTGAAGGCAATTGACAGGAATGGGTTAGTTCACTTGGTCCCGGCAACGTTGGGCACAACTTACATTCTTAGACTAGCTATATGCTCAACTCTGACTACAGCAAAAGATTTGGAATACTCGTGGAGTGTGATTCAAAACTTGGGCGCACGGATTTTGGAAGAAGAAAGCATGAATGAAAAGAAAACTGAACCAAATAATTCAACTATTAGCAACGGTGTTCAATAAGAATACTCAAAAATTGAGAATTCACATGTTTTAAATATTGTTTCTAAGGTATAAGATGTTGATGTATCGTCATTGTTCATGGTCATACCATTTTGCATACATAGAGTTTCATATTAAAAGAGTACTGCATGTATGTATAGGCCATGGCAGAGCTGTGCAGTCAAAGGTTTATGCTCAAGCCCGGCGGCAGAGCTGCGAGTGTAACAGACAAACTAAACTTTTGATTGGGCAAGATTAACTCCATAG
>JASAND010014582.1:0-20098 GCA_030248195.1 Trissonchulus latispiculum
ACTATCAAAAGTTACAAGCGGTTGAAGCGAATAGCTGATATATAGCTGATGTAGCTCAATTACGTTGACCGTTTGCACACATAATGTAAAATAAAAACAGTATATCCGAAAATTAAATCTATTGGGTTTTAGCGGTTCCTTTTGCGTTGTTTATGTGCATTATTTAATAGAAAGCACTTTGCAGCTGCTTGAAAACATAGGAAATTTCGAAAACCAAAGCAAACAATGAAAAATTACAGAATTTTTGTTTTTGATTTTCTCGCCACTCCTTCAGTCAAAATGGACCAAATTTTGCAAATAAGTTTTGCATCAGCATACGCTCAGGCCGTTTTCTTGGTTTTTGGAAAAACGCAATATTAGGCAAGATATAAATTTTACAAATTTTCAAAACACGCTAAAAAACGGAAAACTCACTTTTACGAAAAACTAAAAAAACGGCCTGGGCGTATATGTAAACTAACCATATACTGAAAATCTCAAATGATTTCATAAAGGATTGAAGGAGATATTTAAGTTTAAAGTTTTTAATACGTTTCCTATTGTGTGACAGCAAGCCAGTCCCTGCAGCGTCGTAGATCAGCTCATCTGATGCAAAACATAATAAAGAACCATTATGCCAAATTTCAAAGCGATTGATTAAGATTTTAGTTCACAGTATCTGTTCAAAGTCCACCCCGGTAGTGGTACTACCACCTTAAACTAATTGTCGCATATTCATGTTCACGAACGCATGCAGACGCTTACATAGACGCGTCGACGCGAGTCTGCCTGCGTCTGAAACTATGAATGCACCTTTAGCAGTTTAAAACCCACTTATCGGAATTATGAAATTATGAAAATTATGAAAATTATGAAAACGCACGTATAAGCGCCTCGACGCGCGTCTATGTACGTCTGCTTTCGGGTGGATTTATAGGAATACCGCTGGAGTTGAGACTTGAAAGCGGGAATCTGGTTGGGTCCACAGCATGTCGGAATAGAAAAGTCAATATGCTATTACTTAGCCCTATATGATAATATATGAACACCTATGGCAGTTTATAAAGTAAACAAGTAAATTTAAAGTAATGCTCCCCCTGTATACAGCTTGACAAAATTCGACCAAATTTTATTTTAGGAACAGCAACCATCATTATGCTGGCTACAACTGTGGTTGGTGGAGGTGTTTACATGGTTGGGGCGTTCTCGATTTGTTGTAACATCATCTCATAGTTTGCTTTGGGCTTGGGGCATAGTTTTCTTGGAACTTTGGGTCTTTCTTCGGTGGGGGGGGGGGCGGGAGGTTGTAGTTTTGGAAATTTGGTGGTCGACCCCCGAAATGTGATGGGTACCCCCTACCACAGCCCAGCCATTGGACAATTTTGAGAAATGGCCAAATGCAAAATTTAGCCAAAGAGCTAAAGATGGTTATATATAGCATTGCAATTAAAGGGTAATATACGCAATTGTAAACCACAATCTGGGCTAATTTAGGCATATTTTGGCACAAATTTGTCAATTTTCCAGCCCTATTTTCCAATACGAAAACTATTGACAGAAGCTTTTGAGTATGTTTAATGTACTGTACATCGAAAAAGGAGCATGTTTAGCCAAAAAACTTGGGTACAGTTTAGGGGGGGTCCCCCTCCCCCAAATTTCGGATTTTGGTGGGTTCCCCCGAGGCAAATTTGGACCTTCTATATACTCCCCCCAACCCAAACAGGTGGTACACCTATGGCTACGTATTTAAATACAACCAAAAATTAGCAATATTAGATCCAGTTGGGCATTTTATCGAAAAAAATGGAAATGAGGTCTATATACATTTTTTCAAAACTGAGCACATTTTCAAAAATTTTCCGGCTTAGCTGGATATTTTTTCGTAAAAATGGCTATTCTTAGCCTAAATCCAGGCAGTTTGGGCAACTTTTTGCGTTTCTGCCTACAGTATATATACGCCTAAAAATAGCAATTTTTGGTTCATCGCAAAAAGCTCCCCCCCCGCCAAAATGAAAAATTTTGGCAACCCCCCCCCCGGCGGACAAATTTCGATATTTTTGGGGTTTTTGGCCTTTTTTGGCCTACACCACCCACCCTCCTTCGGAACAACAGATTTTTTCAGATTTTTTGCCCAAGCCCAGCCACAGCCCACACCTAGCAGTGGGGGGGTCGGGATTATGTATATATGGAGTTAATGTTCTTTTCTTAGCTATTTACAATGATTATATTATACTGTTTTGTTCCAGATTCTTTTCTGAGAACGGTGGCCTTTGTAGTTAGTTATATAATTAATTGAAAAATTGTGCGACCATGTCTGCCCCTGCCGCTCAACCAACCTCTGCTTCCCCAGTTTTGCATCGGGGGATCGTGAAACAGGTCTGACTGATTTGTATGCACGTATATATATATATATACGCTAGGCTTATTCTACGGGAGGGCAGGGGCCCCCATAAACACCCTTCCCCCCAAAATCGCCCTCCCAAGAAAAGTGGGTGCCCGTTTTGGTACCAACTTTTCCCCTGAAAAAATCGCTCAGAAGGCCAAACTTTTAAAAATTTTCCAGCTTCTCCGGAGATTTTTAGTCTACTTTTATCTATTTAAGCATTAAATCAGCTTATTTTTTAGCGATTATATATATACTACAAAAATAGCGCAATTTCTAGCATGTTTTTTGAAAAATTTAGAAAGATTTTTGCCCCCCTCCAATGACTCGCCCCCGGAGGGGTCCCCCCCAAAGAGCCTATGGAATGGAATGGAATGGAATGAACAACCGCCCCACAGTGCACTCTGGTTTTTCCATATATACATAGATACGTATATATGCAGCTTAAGAAGATCTAGAGTATACCGCACTGTGGACCCTCCTCTAGTACTGCATTAGTTCGGCCATAAGCGATAAGCCCTACTACTCACATCAGCAATAAAAAATACAATACCACATCCACAATCATACATTCAGCAGCCTAGCTCAGATGCCCCTCGAACTAATGCAGTCCACAACTCTTTGCATATCGTCTTTTAAGTCAATTTTTTCATAAAAGACAACAAAGAGCTGACCCCTGGCGTAGGTATGCTGCATCTCGCCTACGTAGCCTACCCATTCTAACTCGTGGGAACTAGACCACAGGAATGCACAGGAGCCACGAACTTCAGACCATAGATAAGTGATTATATCAGGCTACTGACAATCTACTGTCAATCAATTCAAGCGGAGAGAAGCGTATAAATGTATATACATA
This sequence comes from Trissonchulus latispiculum, assembly GCA_030248195.1. Classification (NCBI taxonomy): domain Eukaryota; kingdom Metazoa; phylum Nematoda; class Enoplea; order Enoplida; family Ironidae; genus Trissonchulus; species Trissonchulus latispiculum. The sequence continues at coordinate 3,219 of JASAND010014582.1, forward strand.
TATAAGTTAAAAGCAAGTAGCTCAAAGACTAGTACTTTATTTGTCAAAAATTTCGCAGGACCCGACTCCTGTGGGGAGTCTGCAGCATACCCATTCATTCCATTCTCCCTCCCTGGGTCCATTTACTGCATAATCTCGCAATCACAACTAAACACATCCACCTACCAGGGGGCGTCAAAAAAAAGAAAAAAGAAAAAAGCAAGAGTGTTGGGTCCAAGAACACTAATTACAAGCAACATTACATACTTACGCACAAAAGCATCGTGAGCAAAAATAGAAAATTACAAACGAACAGAGGAGTGCACTGAGGAAGGGTTGTTACAGGTGCACATAGGTACATTATACACGTACCACAAGGCGCACCTTACATCCATGTTACCCAAATTACAAAAGAGGAGTTTTAACCACGTTTAGGTTAGTAAAAACTAGTTTCAATGATTTACCCTCGAACAAATGGACCAAAAAAAGAAAAGGCCTACACAAGAAAAATTCCCTGGAATAAGCCCAGTATACGTACGTAATTTGTTTTTCTTTCACACATACACACACACTTAAGCACAACTTGTTGGTTCATTGCACCTTCAGGTGTATATAATGCAACAACAACAACAACAACATTTGTTTATTTTGGTCACACACGCACGTATACATAAAAATGTAACGATACCAACAAGAACAAGACCGAAATGGGAGTCTAGCAAATGCTAGATCCCCTAATACAGCACAAGCAAATAGCATTTGAAACGTACGTACATAAAGGGCATAGTACAATACAGAGGAATACACCTTGAATATCGAAGTGTTGGCAGCCCGTACAACACAGTTTGGGAGGCTATTCCATATTGGAGTTATTTGTTTACTAAAGAAGCGCTTCCTACATTCTAGTCTTGCACGCTGGCAGCGCAACTTAAGGTTATTTCCTCTGGTACCAGTTTCAGAAGCAAACACAAAGAAATCAGCTGAATTTACTTTGTCAATTTGTGAGACCTTGTCAATTGGAGACCTGAGTCAATTTGGAGTGGAGTTACTTTTGTTTATTTTTGATGCTGCTTTGTAAGTATATATACACATGCGTATATATACTTTACTGTTGGTGTGAGTAGTAGGGACCTAGGGGCATACTGATGCAATCCAGAGGTGGGTCCACAGTACGTGATTTTGATTCTAAGTACTGTGGGGCGGTTAGTCCATTCCATCCATCCATCCAATTTCGTATATAATTTTATAAGCCTGAACCAGGTCTGCCCGTAGTCTTCTGAGCTCTAAAATTTCAAGTCCTGTTTTTCCAATCTTTGGGCAAAACTTAAGTCGTGCAGTGCCGGTATTCTTTTTGTGACTCGCCGTTGTACGTTTTCTATTTTTCGAATATCACACAACAAAGAAGGAGACCACACGCAAGAATTGAACTCCAAAATAGGTCTTACATATGTTTTAAACATAGCCACCAAAAATTTTGTGTCTCTGCCCACGAAACTTCTGAATATAAGAGCAATTTTCTGATAAGCTTTAGCGCAAATTTTATCACAGTGGACGGAAAATTTGAGGTCATGAGTGATAAATACTCCCAAATCTTTGACATGACTCACCTTTGGAATAGCCACACCATTTACAGCCAGATACTAATACTGCATACTAATACTACCAATACTAATGCATATATATATATATATATATATATATATATACGTATACCAACTGAAGATTTTGCGCAGAATAGTTTTATACGTATATACATACTTATAGCCATGGGGGAACCCCACATTTTCGGATTTTGGCTGGAACTTTTCTATTATAAGGGTTATCTGAGAACTTTATATACCATCGTACTTGGTGTACTTAGAGCTTTGTTTTAAGCCTTTTTGCACTTCTCTAGGTAGTACCGTTAGAGCGGTATAATAATGCAAAATGTAGCGGGGGAAAAACCCAAATGAGGGGAAAATAAACCCACCCCTCACAGGTGGTCTTAAAAATTGTTGTAGCGCAATTCTGACACTTCCAGTGTAAAATTCAACCCTTTTTTAGTTAGTATCAACCAAAAAACCCGATCTAAGTAGCTACCTGTATTGGGTCCTCCAGCAGCGAAATGGCACTTTTAAAGTTTTTAGCCCCTAGCTAGCCAGGTAAGCAAAATTGTCCGAATCTGACCGCATAGGATGACGCAGCGTGCTCGACAGTACCGTGCTATAGTCTCTAATTGTTTCCGTGTTGAGTTGTTAAAAAATTTTTCAAAAAAATTTGGGTGGGGTTTTCCCCCCAAAGTGGTTTTTCCCCGCCACGTTTGGCAATATGCCAGACTAACGGTACAGCGGATCGGTCTAATTTTGCCTGTGTGCAAAGAGGAAGAGTTGCCATCGTTGCAGATGTTTGCAAAACTTTTTTAACCCAACCCAGTCCAAAGTTACATCGGTCCAAACTTTTGGTAAATTTTTGGATGGTTGAACCAAAAAGTAGTTGTCATTTTCAAAATGTCATCAAATGAGCAGGAGTGAGCCAAATGACTTGATCTTTGCATACATAGGTTAGAAAGAGTCGCGCTTCCTGCTGCTGTGTTTTGGAGCTCATATCTCCAACCCATGACCCAGGAGGCGGGTGGGTTTTTTCCCCGAAAAAGGGGGTGTGTTTTTTCATCCCATGGCCTATATATATTTACCCAGTATCTGCTACTTATACTCTGGTTTTTTGTTTTAGGTTCTCAGCGGAGACACGGTTGTGATTCGAGGTCCTCCCAAGGGCGGTCCACCACCCGAGAAGACGATTGTCCTCAGTGGTCTCGTGGTTCCCAAGATGGCTCGTCGGCCAGTGGAAGGAGGAACTCCGGAAACCAAGGATGAGGTTGGAAAGAAACTTTTTGTATTATATACCTAATATTACCTACGTAATTTATTGAGAAGCACTTCTCTTTTCTTTATTCCTATTGGTATTTTTAGGGATTTTTTTCCAGGGGGGGGGCAGAAATTTTCGTTTCGGGATCTTTTGCAAAAATGAGACAAAAATTGCTATTTTTGGCGTATTTTGCAGACGGCAGTGCAAAACGTTCTCAAAAGCGTCTGGATTGAGGCTAAACATAGCCATGTTTACGAAAAAAATACTGACGACGCTGAAAAATTTTTGAAAATTTGCCCATTTTTGTCATGAATTTTTATCAATCATTTTTTGTCATGTAGACCTCATTAAGGGAGAAGCCCAATATCCCGGGGGGCGATCGTTTTTGGGCGGGAAAGGTAAATTTCGGGAGGGACCCGACCCGACCCCCCCCCCGCATGTAAAAATATATACCCTGTGTGCTTTAACGTTAGTTTTGGATGGACTCCGAGATTTTTACAATTAAAATTTTATTGTTTTTGTTTAACTAAGCCTAGGCGTCCTGTGGAGCTTTACTCAATATTTGCTTAATTTACAGTTGTTTTGGCTTTTTTTCTTGTTTAACTTTTGTACCTCCTTTCCGTATCTTATTTTCTTAAGATTTTCGAAAATTTTCAACTTCGGGAGGAGGGGGGGGCTCCACCACTGGGTGGAGAACTATTATGGGACAACAGGAAGGTAAATAATCTCTCAGTGGATGAGTGGAGCGCTGTTCCCCCTTTCATACTTACCCAGACAAGTGAATTAATGAGTCAGCACGGTACAAGCATATGTTAAAAAGATATGTATAATGTTGCTGTTACCACCATACAACATTAACATATGGTCGGGTCCTGGGGGGCTTGTCCCCAGAAAATTTGAGAGTTTGTACCTCAAACTAGCGAAATATTTGTAAGAGTTAACGCTACCTAATTTTATACAAGTTAGCAATTTTTCTAAAAGATTTGCCACAAAACTGTCACTTTTTAGAAAAAATTCAAACTTTTGGCCGGTTTTCACAAATAATTAAAAATTTTAACTAAAAGTTCATACGAAGCCGGGCATTTTTTAAATTTTAGCATAAAAACTAATTTTTTGCGGCCATTTTTTCGGTACCCTTTGTACCCGACGGCGGTAGTGCTTGTACCTTGTCTGGGTTGGGGAGGGTTTGGACCCTCCCCTCCCCCCCCTCCCTTAACCTATGGTTACACCTTATTTTGTGCGGATTTGCGTCTTTAGCCCTATGCCTGGGAGGCGAGAGAATTGGTGAGAAAGGCCATCATTGGGAAGGATGTCCTGTTTACAGTTGAGCTGAAGCTGCCCAGCGGTCGAGAGTATGGATGCATTTACTTAGGAAAAGGTTTCTTCTGCTTTTGGATTGAAAACTTTTTTCTTCCCGATGTTATGAGTACATTTTTTCTAGAATTAGGGGTTCCAGTAGTCGGACAGAATTCAGTATAAAATAATTTCAGGCTAAGCTTCCAATAAATTTTTTGGTATTGTCTACAATGTTTTTGTTAAACTCTGTGAATTTTATGTCAAGGTCTCACTACAGAGCAAATCTTTCAATTCAATACGTAAAGTTATATGCTACATGTCAGTTAGTTGTAACCGTAAAGTTATATTATTCGGTTTTTTAGATACTGAAAGCGAAAACATTTCTGAGTCGCTGGTTTCTGAGGGTTTGGCTGAAGTGCGCCAAAGTGGAATTAAGCCTTCGTAAGTTGCTTACGTACGTACATGATTGTCTAACGTCAAATTAGATTCAATCTGGGCAATCGCCCCCCCCCCCAAAGTGGGTGCCACTTTTGGTACCAACTTTTGCCCTGAAAAAATCGCTCAGAAGGCAAAATTTCCGGCTTCGCCGGCGGTTTTTAGTCTATTTTTGCCTATTTAAGCACTAAATTCGCTTGTTTTTGGACTAAAAACGAAGTTTTGCGATTAAAATAAAAATAGCGCAATTTTTAAGAACGTTTGAAAAATTTTCGCCTCACCCCCGAGGCTCCCCCCGAGAAAGATTCCCTAGAATAAGCCCAGTCAATTAAATTGACCCGACTCCCCCCTTTGCTTTTCCAACCTCTCTCCATCAGATCAATATTAATTTTTCGTGCTCTAGAAGAGCATTTTTATTACTACTTGTTTTTTGTGATTATAATAATCGGAGTCGTTTGAGAAGGGCGGGGACGTGCGCCTAAATTGCTGTCTACTTTACCACAAATCCACTCTGACGTCCCCTTCTGTTCGAATTCTGACCTTCAATTATCGGTGGCTGCATGCTTTTTTAAAATGTGTATAATACGTAGTACTAGTAGTACTAGTCATGGGGTAGCTCGGAGAGCACCCCATAATATGAGCTAAAACGGTCAAATGCAGCCTTTGAAAACGTTAATTAAGCAAAACTAATTAACGGTAAGGAGTTGAGAGCTAAAATTTGCATTTCTGAAATCTCCAGGCCAAGAGCTTTCGAATGATACCAAACTTGCCCGGAAAAAATGAACTTTGAAAAAATTGACTTTTCTGACCACTTTGTATGTGTGGTTTTTTTTCTGTTGTGTTCGTCCTTTACGCTTTTGTACAATTTTGTGTCCAACGGATTTTTCACATGGCTTATGGTGGTAACCTTTACCTATTATTATCTTGTTAGCATAACCATGAACCTGTTCACTATTGATTATTTTTGCCCAATTTGGCTCCTAGCGATTTTTACAGACTGTCAAACATGGGGTTGCGAAGCGTTTGGACTTAGAAATTTTTCGAGGCCCCAACATAGAAAATTGTCAAAAAGTCGTCCAAAACAGCGTTTTTCGGCCATTTGGTGGTGCGCATATATAGTAAATCGGGGGCGCTGAAAACGATGAGCATATCGCCGAAACCGACGGATGTGACCCTCGGGCTGCATGGCGCCCGTGGTTCCTCGCCCAGGGTCAAAGTTGGGAAAAGTCCCCAAAAACAGCTATTTTCGGTCATTTGGTGGTGCCCATATATAGTAAATCGGGGTCGCTGAAAACGATGAGCATACTGCCGATACCGTCCGAAGTGACCACTGGTCAGCATGGCTCCCGTGGTTCCTCGCCCGGGGTCAAATTTGGGAAAACTCGCTATAAACTGCGGTTTTCGGCGTTTTGGTTGGGGGCATATATAGTAAATCGACTACGCTCGCTTCAATGGGCATATTGCCGAAACCGATGGAAGTGAGCACTGGTCACTATGGCCTCGGGGGCCTATTGACCACTGGTCAAATGACCTAAAACAGCGTTTTTCGGCGTTTTGGTCGGAGGCATATATAGTATATCGACTACGCTCGTTTCAATGGGCATATTGGCGAAACCGATGGAAGTGACCAGTGGTCACTACGGCCTAGGGGACCTATTGACCACTGGTCAAACGGCCTAAAACAGCGTTTTTTGGCGTTTTGGCCGGGGGCATATATAGTAAATCGACTACGCTCGTTTCAATGGGCATATTGCCGAAACCGATGGAAGTGACCACTGGTCACTATGGCCTCGGGGGCCTATTGACCACTGGTCAAATGGCCTAAACCAGCGTTTTTCGGCGTTTTGGTCTGGGGCATATATAGTATATCGACTACGCTCGTTTCAACGGGCATATTGCCGAAACCGATGGAAGTGACCAGTGGTCACTACAGCCTAGGGGACCTATTGACCACTGGTCAAACGGCCTAAAACAGCGTTTTTCGGCGTTTTGGTCGGGGGCATATATGGTAAATCGACTACGCTCGTTTCAATGGGCATATTGCCGAAACCGATGGAAGACAGTGACCAGTGGTCACTACGGCCTAGGGGACCTATTGACCATTTGTCAAATGGTCTAAAACAGCGTTTTTCGACGTTTTGGTCGGGGGCATACATAGTAAATCGACTACGCTCGTTTCAATGGGCATTCGCCGAAACCGACGGATGTGACCCTCGGGGGCGCCCGTGGTTCCTCGGCCAGGGTCAACGTTGGGAAAAGCCCCAAAAACAGCGGTGGGTGGGTCCTGTGTGGGTCAAAATGAGATCGAATATGCTGCCACGTACTCTACAACAATACCAAAAATAGAAGAAGACAAGTAGGAAAAATGCTCCTTGCAGTCGCATGTAAAATGCAATATGAGCTAAGGGCAGCATTTAAATACGTAAAAGACAAGAGTTAAAATACGTAATATGAGCCAGCATCTAAATGGGTAGAAGACAAGATTCAAAATGCTTAATATGAGCCAGCATTTAAATGTCTAGAAGACAAGATTTAAATGCTTAATATGAGCAGCTCGCTTTCTCGGGCTCATATTGACGCCACATTTACAGCCACTTAAATGACTCCTTCAAGGCCCGTTATTTTCGCCAATGTGACATGCGTCAAATTCCTATTTATTTGTCAAGTTGTCTAACCACAAGATAACTCTAAGCAATTTAATTAAAACAAACGCTTTTATTTCGAAAACGTATTACTTGTCAGCTTATTTCTGTTTTTACAGTCCAGCTCGTCTCTTTCAGAAGTCAGTTATAGCAAGCTGCCAGCTGAAATCGCACTGGTATGTAAGCTAAACTATATATATAACGTAATATAACAAGCGCTATAATATGCGGGGCTAGAGCTATAACGTCATTACGATTACGTGCTGAATAAGGATCTGACAGTTCCTGCAGTTGTCTTTATAGCGACTAATAGAGGCGTTTAGGTCAGGATATGTGTATATACATTTTAGTCGACATTTCTTCACCCTCACTGAGTACCTTGAGGTTTACTTACAAGCTTGAAGGCGTCAATATGAGCCCGAGAAAGCAAGCTGCTCATATTAAGCATTTAAATCTTGTCGTCTAGACATTTAAATGCTGGCTCATATTAAGCATTTTGAATCTTGTCTTCTACCCATTTAGATGCTGGCTCATATTAAGTATTTTAACTCTTGTCTTTTACGTATTTAAATGCTGCCCTTAGCTCATATTGCATTTTACATGCATTTTTCCTACTTGTAGAAATAATATTACACTTTGAAGCTCTGAGTTGTTGCTGTTGTTGTTTTGCCTATTCTGTCGTGTTTTACAGGGACTATCTGCAAAAGCTGTTGGATCTGCAGAACGCGGCCAAGGCTGCCGGGAAGGGCAAGTGGAGCACTGCCGAGGATTCCCAGGCCCATGTTCGGGATGTGAAATGGACGGTGGAAAATCCAAGGAATTTTGTCGACTCACTGCATCAGCAACCAGTCAAAGGTTGGTGTGGGTGGGTGTGTCAGTATTGGGGGCATCATCGGGGACTTACTAATTTGGATAGTCAAGGCTTTTTAATCAAACTCTAGTTAATTTCTTCTTCCGCCATATACCCACCTACAAAAGCCCATTTGGTTACGCGCTTTGCATGGCATTGCACAGAAATTTGGTTAATTTGCTTTACGTGCCAAGCACCTCGAACACAGTTGCAGCGATCAGGGCGAAGCAAAATTTGTTTGCATGTTGTGTTGAGTTGTTTTCTCAAACTTTAAACTACATAGTTTGATTGAAATAACCATTGTACTGGGGTGTATGTGACAAGAAAAGGCTAGCTAGCATTTCCAACATTTCTTTATATGATTAATGCCTTGCTTCCTTCGTGGATCCGCCTGCTGGACCGCGTTCACCCCATTTTCTTGATGTAGATGCTTATCCTCCGTAAACTGATCAATAATAATTGGTTAACTGTTTTGGCCTTTTCTTTGTTTTGCAGCTGTGATAGAACATGTTCGTGATGGCTCAACGATTCGTGCTTTCCTGCTGCCTTCTTTTCATTATGTGACCGTTATGTTCTCGGGTGTAAAAGTACGTGTATATACAGTTAGGAAAGTCTTAAGACGTCCTATTCTTATTTTCATTTCTAAATTTATACATGTATATATACATGAAATTCCTGCTGTTCTTAAGTTAGCGTTTAAAACTAAAGTCCTAAGACGTCTTAAAGGCTTCAAAATTGGAAATAACCAGTCAAAACAAACACCTTAAGAAAGTCCTTAAACCTTTCTTAAGAAATTGCCTGCACGTTAATTACGAAAATTCAGCAGGCTTAACGAAAGTCTTAAGGAATTTGTTTCATTAAGAATCTCTTTAAATGTTAACATATCTTATGCTCGTACTGTATATGCGCTCCTCTCTGAAATAGGAGACTAAAAAATTTTTAAATATAGATACGTATATATATATATATATATATATATATATATATATATATATATATATATATATATATATATATATATATATATATATATATATATATATATATATATATATATATATATATATATATATATATATATATATATACTTACGTACGCTCAAAAAACTTTATTTTTTGCGAAGTTCGCCTTTTTTGGGAATGGTTGAAATTTCGCGAACGAAATTTCGCGAACGTCGCGAAGAGTTTTTCGCGATGTTTCGCGAAGTTTTTTCAGTTAGCTAATTGAGGGGTTTTCTCCATAGTAATAATAAAAAGTTGAGTGGGCAAGCAAAATTTCAATTGTTTTGATTCAAATCCAACTTCACGAATTTCGCGAACTTCGCGAAGGATTTTCGCGAAGTTGTTAGTTATAAATAGTGAAAAGCCCGGTAACCAGTTTCAACCTCTTCCAGGAATTCGGGTGTTATCTGGAATGAAAGAAAGCAGCATGGAATGTACGTACGCAATCAGATACCCTCTAATTAAACCAACTGACATTTTGTTGTAGACCTTTATAATCCGCTACAGTGATGATAATAGCTCCGAGTGCGCCTAAAACTCTGATAACGTATCTTAGTTCGTGTAACGCGTCCCTCTTTGTAATCAAGTGACTTAGTTAAAAACTAGCATAAGAGTTCAGATAAATGAAATTGGGATTTCCCCGTGTATATATAACTTATTGAATTCAAAATCCAATTTTGAAACTTTGTTGGGCACGGTTACTTGTCAACTCACAACTTAGGTTAAAGAAGCTTTGTTGATTTAAAAGCAAAAAAATCATATCCAATTTTTGTCAGCTTTTCTTTCTGATGGAATTTCTGACATCAAACTTGGACAAGCTACGACCAAAACATTTCAAAGATTTCAGAAGAAAGTTTTCAAAATATATATTTGTAAAAGTTCTAAGTTTCATCAAAAATTCCGTCAAAACTCCCAAAAAAAGATTTTTTGCCAGAATTCTTTACATGCTTAAGGTGGTGGTATCCTTTTGTGCAGTGCTTTTGTGCTGATTTTTTTGAAACGCTATAACTTTCGGGAGTAGGAAAGAGATTTATACATGGTTTTGAAACTTATTATCTGTATAGTCAAGCGGGGAAAACCCATTTTAATATGCGCGAAAAACCCACCTCCAGTGTTGGCTTACCGGTATGAGCTATATAGGATTTTAATAGCCTATCTTGAAGAGCATCCAAAATAACCCTAGAGGCTGCATTATTGTTGTTCCCACTGCTTCCCTGCAAATTTTTTGGGACTTAGAAATTTTCGAAAATTTTGGTCCGTCCAAGTGCCGAAATTTGGCAAACTTTGGCTGGTCACCCTGAACTACTGGAAAGACCTAGACCAAAGCGGATAGTATGTATGTGTAGGGCATCTGTTGGGCTTCATGATGATATATGCCACACTGCTCTAACCCGTCTGGTGCGACCTGGGGGTGACCTAGAGTTGGCGGGAAAAAACCCATCGGCGGGGAAAACTCACTTTTCAAAATTGAATATTTTTCTAACCGTTAGCAGCAAAGGTCAAACTAATACATTTGTTTAATAGAAAACATACATACATAAACATACATTTGTTTAATAGAGCCTACAGATTAAACTGGTATACGTAGGTTTCATCTGGGTTCGTTCTGTTGTGGGTGCTCCAGGGGGTCGAAATCGGACATGGCGCCATTTCAAGCCAAAATATCAATTTTGACCAAAAATGCTTATTTTTGCAGTAAAATGAGTCTAGTTTAGCTCTAAATACAAGAAAACGCGTTTTCTACACTATAAGATGCTTATTAAACTTGCGAAAGTAAACCATTTTTAAAAATTTCCAAAATTTGCCTATGTTTACGTGTTAAACATACAGAATTTTCAAAATCCAATTTTCTCTGAAATTTTTCAAAAATATTGGTATTTTTCGATGTAGACCTACTAAAAACAACCAGCTCTTTCGAGTGGCACCGTCAAAATTGTTCTGGCACGCTTCCAGCAAAAATTCCGGGTGTGTTTTTACCCGCCGATGGGTTTTTCCCGCATTGGGTTTTTCCCGACACGGAAAACTTTAATTTCTCCATAATGACAGGGCGCAGAGAGACAAACTATATATATATATATACCTCATTCGAAAGCTTAGGGCAAACCCTAATTAAATATAGTATCAAAGTCGTGCTAGCCCAAACTAGTCGAAAGTTCTGGTCTAGGAAAGAAAGAGTGGGTTTTTCCCGCTTGACTATACATTCGGATGAGCTCACGAAAAAAACTAGCAAAATTAGCAAAAAAATAGCAAAAATGTTTTGACATACTGACATCTAACAGGCTGAATATAGACCAAAAAAGTTTTGAACGTCGATTTCTCAAAACAGTGGAATCGGGCTAAATTTCTTCTTGTGCCATGATATGAAGGACATGTCCATGTGGGCCGAGGGTCATTTTTTGATTTGGCTCAACAAGTCTCAATACTCAAGAAAAACCGACAAATGTGCGGTGACACGAAATTTCGCAACTTTGTATCCAGTTTTCTCACAACTGGAAGGTTTTAGCCCAAACTAAAAGATGTCCTTCGGCAATAGTGCAAATTTTCATCCAGTCAAAATCACGCGAATCCGTTGGGTTGTAGTTTTTGAGAAATCTATGTTCAAAACAAAACAAAATGTCAGTTGGTTTAATTAGAGGGTATCTGATTGCGTACGTACATTCCATGCTGCTTTCTTTCATTCCAGATAACACCCGAATTCCTGGAAGAGGTTGAAACTGGTTACCGGGCTTTTCACTATTTATAACTAACAACTTCGCGAAAATCCTTCGCGAAGTTTGGAGAAGTTCGCGAAATTCGTGAAGTTTGGATTTGAATCAAAACAAAATTGAAATTTTGCTTGCCCACTCAACTTTTTATTATTACTATGGAGAAAACCCCTCAATTAGCTAACTGAAAAAACTTCGCGAAACATCGCGAAAAACTCTTCGCGACGTTCGCGAAATTTGGCGAAATTTCACCAAGTTCGCGAAGTTCGCAAAAAAGGCGAACTTCGAAAAAAAGTTTTTTTGAGCTGTACTGTAGTGGTAGGGTGAAGGAAAATTTTTCCAAATACTGTGCTACTCCGGGCCATGTTTTACAAGAAAATGCACCGGAAAACGCTAAATAGATTGCATTGAACTGACTTGAAATCTGCCTGTCTCAAATTTTGATCTTTAGCAGAAATGTTGAAAAAGCATTTTGACCTACCACCATACATTAACACGGGGTCCGATTCTGGGGGGGTCTACCCCGACCTCGGCGAGGGGTCTACCCCTGAAAAATCCACAATTTTAAGGGGGTCTGCCCCGAAAATAGCAAAAATTCCGAATTTTTAAGGTTTTTGACCAAAAAGTATATAGCAATTTTTAACGATTCTTAAGAAATTTTTTGAAAAAATCGCCAAAATTTGCTAAAAAATTACCAATTTTCAGTGAAAATCGCTGAGGGGTCTACCCTTTTTTCCTTTCTGGACGAGAGGGTCTGCCCTTTTTTCCTTTTCGCTGAGGGGGGTCTACCCGTTTTTTGTCGGTCTGGGGGGGTCTGCACCCCCCCCCATTCCCCCCCCCCACGTTATCCTATGCCTACCACATTTTTTTGTCTTCATTAGTGCATGTGTATAGCAAACCGTTTTCGTGGACAAGACTTTTTGATTGTATGCTATTTCAGTGTATTATTGAAAATATACACAGTTTGTATTTTTCTTTTTTGAATTTGTTTTTTCTATTTTTCTTTCTCTTTTTTTTGCCAGTGTCCTGGCTACAAGATTGGTGAGGATGGGAAGGTGGCCGGAGCCGAGCCCTTCTGTGAGGAGGCGAAATTTTTCACAGAATCCCGACTGATGCAACGAGATGTTGAGATTATCCTGGAATCCGTGTCCAATCAGAATTTTGTCGGATCCGTACGACATCCGGTAATATTCCTGACTTTTTTCATCTCTGTTGTTTTCAGTGAGTTGATTATTTGGTGATTTCTGTTAGCATTTTACATTCTATAGTTTATTAAAATTTTTAATTTTTATTTTTTATTTTTTTTAACACGCAATATCTAAAAAAGTGTCCACAGACAGATTTTTGCCAAATAAAGTAAGTAAATTAAGTAAAATTATTATTCGATGCACTTTATTAGATGCCTGTCTGTTGATTGTTCTGGAGGCAATTGTTCTACGGTTGTACGGTCTACAAAGTGTTCCTTTGTGCTTTGTAATGGTTTAGTTGCTACGAAAACTAAATTAGTTCTTTCTAGTACGCAAAATTCCATTCTTTTTCCAAAACTTTCCTCAATTTTCCTACCAGAGAATATTGCTGGACACTTTTTGCCAGTGTTTTGTCCAAATTTAACCAGTAGACGCCTTTCCCCCGGTTATTCGGATTTACTTAAAATTTTAATTGATAAAATATTTGTTAAATTTGTTTTTAATTGGTTGATTTTAATTGATCTTAGTTTTTAATCTTTTGTAGAATGGAAATATTGCCGAAGTGCTGCTGCGTGAAGGCTTGGCCAAATGTGTAGACTGGAGTATTGGCCTGGTTACAGGCGGGCCTGACTCCTATAGAGAGGCTGAAAGGTTGGTTTTATTGTTCGAATTTGGATTTTAATTTTGATTTATTTCTTTTATTAATCTTATTTTTTTGTTGCTAGGTATGCAAAATAAATTGTATATAATTTTGTGCTAGGATTCTAATTGCATGAGTGTTGACAAAACATTGAAATAGTTGCCTCGAAATGTGGGTGTATTTTGTCATAACTCAAACTGGTTGTGGCTTTCTTCCAACGGCGAAATGTGTATGTACGAATGTCTACCTTAGAATTTCGAACAATATTTGGACAGTTTTTAAGCTGTCAATTTTATTGCATTGAATGTAGCACCAAGCGGAATAATTATTTGTTTTAGACATGCCAAGGAGAAGCGATTGCGCATCTGGAAGTCCTATGAACCCTCCAATCAAAATGTTGATAATAAATCATATCAGGCCAAGGTAAGCCTATTATTTCTTTGTCTTCGGATTTGGAGTTGATGGGGGAGGGGGTTGGAGGGGTGCATCGTGAACCCGCTCACCCCCCCCCCAGGGCGAGTGTTATCAAAAGTGGGTGGGTTGTGTTCAAACCGAGTTGAACCCATGTTTGGGTTCAACCCTAAAATTTTCGGATTGGTTAATAAACCCCGGTGCTCAAAACAATGTTATCAAATATTTTAGGGTTGACTTATCTTTTCCAGCGTTAATTCGGTTCTAACTCAACCCAACTTTCCAAATCCGACCCTCTTTTTTCAACGCGGGTTGATTCAACCCGGTTTTGATAACACCGGGGTTATATAGTTTTCAACCCAATCTCAACTCGGGTCCGAGGTTTCAACCCGGGTTGAGATGCTTGATAACATCGGCCCCAGGAAGAAAACTGTGCATACATCCCCCCAACAATTAATGCTCTTGGGGGGAATCTTTTAGATTTTTTGGTTTAGTAACGTTTTAGTCTGGCAAGCTAATACTATACATTATATACTCTGTTGTATTTCAAGGTGCAATTTGATCCTGATATATATATATACGTATATAATATGAAATTGACTATGAAACAGCATAGACTTCTCACCTGCTGGCATTTCCTTTGATTGTTTTATTTTTCTGTTTTTCGTTTTCTAGGTCACTGAGATTGCCATGGGCGACGCGTTGGTGGTGAAACGCGGCGAGAATGACTATCAAAAGATTTAGCTCTCATCTATTCGACCCCCAGGTTGGTGGTGGTGGCGATTTTGATTGTTTTTCTATAATGCAGTGGTTTCCCGTTTCTTTTGCAGTTTTATTTAGAGGGGGGAGGGGGGAGAAATTTGTTGTTTTTGCCAAGCAAAAATAGTTAACTACTTTTTTAGAAATTCTTGTTTGATTCAACATGATGGCACTGATTTAATTTTCTTTTCGATTTTTATGGGGACTCTAAGGGGAGGGCTTTTCACGGGAGACTCTTCAAGTGGTGGGAGTGGATTTGAGCGATCATTTTTGATTAGTTCGTGAACAATGCAATCTTTAAATCATCTGTATTGTAGAGGTTCATACTAGCCAAAATTATAATTTTCTTTTTCATTTTTTAATTTTTCTTTTTTCGTGTTTTAGAGCGGATGACGCGCCCGGTGTTCAGAGCTCAGCCCCCGGCAAAGAGAATCAGTTTAGACAGTTCAGACCTCTATATGACATTCCCTACATGTTTGAGGCACGAGAATTTCTGCGAAAAAGTTGATTGGAAAAAAAGGTATGAAATGAACATTTAATTTTTTGTTTTTATTTTTGGGATTTTTTTGTATTTTTAGAATATTTTTGCGATTACCTAGAGTTAGCAACGTTAGTTAGTGTGAATACCTATTACTGTTTCGTGTCAGTCATATGGGGTTTCAGGTTTGCTGAATTTTCGAATTTTACCGAATTTTGTAAAAAATGAAAATTTTTTGATGTTTTTGATGGGGTTTTTGTGGTATTGTTTTTGTTTGTGCATTTTTAGGTTCAAGTGAACGTTGACTATGTTCAGAAGGCTAGTGAACAGTTTGGGGAACGCACCTGTTGTACAGTAATTATTGAGTGACAGTAAGTATATATTGTTTGTATTGTAAACCGTATTTTTGTGATTTAATGTATTAATTTTTTGTTCATTGTGTGAGTTGTAAACTTGACAGCTGCCTTTAGTCTTAGTGTATTCCATGTGACGTGTATAACAACAAGAAAGTAAACTATATCATGTAATTTTCATTTCCATTATGTCGTGTCGATTTTTTAATTGTAAAGGAAAAGATGTGTTTATTCCAAATTGACTAAATCAACGGAAGAATTGGTTCTAGAGTCTGACCAAGAAATGTGGAAAGCGAAATTGTTTTGTTCATAGCTCGAAAGCCCTTTCAAGATGGGTACCATGAAGTTATATTTTCTGAACCGGCGCTTTCGAGATAAAGAAAACCCATTTCGCTTTCTACAACATTTTTTTGGTCAGGATTTTTGGCATCACGTTTAATGTAAACAGTGATAGCAGACAAAAGGCGTAGTAATACAGCCAAACAAAAAAGTCCTAGTTGCTTTTCGCTTCGCTTTTTTTTCTAGGAATGTGGGCGAAGCCCTAGTGGCCAAAGGCCTAGCTACCGTAGTCCGTTACCGGCAGGACGATGAAAATCGGTCCTCTTGCTATGATGCCCTTCTGGCAGCGGAAGCCAAGGCCGAAAAGACCCGAAAAGGAATTGCATGGCCTACGTTCTGCCGGTACAATTGAAGCTGTGGCTGCCAAAGAGGCCAAAGACCCGCCGATTGTTCGTGTACAGGAACTGCAGGGAGTATGTGTGCCTAAAACTCTAATTATTAATATTGTATTTTTTCCAAATTTTTTTGTTTTAATTGGGTTTTGTAGGCTTAATTGACTAAAATAATGTGACAGCACGTTTTTGTGCGTTTGTAAATCAATAAAAACTACACGTTTTGACCGCATTTGATTTTTTTGAGGACGTCTAGAAGTGTTAGAAGATAATAGTGAATTATGGGCTGGGGGGGCGGTATAATGACAGGGCGGGTACAGGTGGGACCGTTATCACATACCTATCCCCCCCACTTTAAAATGCAATTAGTTTTCATTTTAGCCGACTTCATTTCCCCGCTGCCTCCCTTTCCAATGTTTCCAGTTTTTTTTCCTGTTTTTGATTTTTCATTTCTGTATTTATAGTCCTCTGGCTTTTTTTCTAGGATTATAACAAGAGCAAACAATTTCTGCCCTATCTACAGCGTGCGGGTCGATCTGTGGGTATTGTAGAGTTTGTGGCCAGTGGCTCTCGTGTACGACTCTATGTGCCCAAGGAAACCTGTCTTATTACATTCCTGCTATCTGGT